>UELU01129043.1:0-22612 GCA_900490025.1 Megastigmus dorsalis
CCCATAATGGTCCCCATCGTCGTACAGCCTGTGCCATGTGTGTAAGTTGATGTATATTATATGAACACCTCTCTAAACCGTACAAATTTTCCACATTTTGAACAAACAGGTTTAAGAGCGAATCAGCCAAATTGATAGCATTGATAAATTGATACCACCAAACTTGTTTGAAAAAAAAATAAGATTATATTTAATTGTATTTACTATATTTATTTGTTATAAATCTGTTTAATGAATAACTTATAAAAAATTATATTTGCTTATAATTTTTTTTTTTATTTAATAGAAATTGCATATAATTTATATACAGATTATACCACTCCATTTCTATATATAAATTAAATAGAATCTAAATATATCTTTTTTACATGGGCATTTTAGAAATATTCTGGAGAAACGCATCCGACAGAATCATCCAATCAAATTTTATAAATTGCGAATTTAATTTAACATTCCAAAATAGATTAATAAATAATGACGCATATAGATAATAATAAAGCTTTAAGTATATATATACATATATGAGTTAGTATAATAGACATGTTTCTCCTAACTACGTTTTTGTATCCTACGGAGCGGAAAGGAGAAGAAGAAGCGAGCAGCGGCGTAAAATAATAAGTTCCGGCTACCTGCCACTTAGACATGCTGCGAATATCAAATTGCCAAGGCGGCTAATTTACGCGCGCATCTTGGCACGTTCCTAGCCTCGCTAAGTAGTTTTCAGGTTATGGCTATAAGAACAGAGTCGGAGCAGCGGGGCAAAGGAAATGCTTGCACGCGTGCAGAAAGAGACTAGAGAGACTGAAGGAGAGAGAGAGGGTAGACGAAGTAAAGCTCGCAGGATTCGGTCAGTCTTGCTAGTAGTAAAAGGCTCTAGTGTACTCAGACGCCCGAAGCGGAATCGTAGAAAAGGGAGGGAAAAAAGAGAGAAAGCTGCAGCTAGGAGTTATGGAAAGTTAAAATGAGGGAGCTATGGATTCTTCCGGTTGCGGGCGGCGGGGAGGAAAGTAGAGAAAAGAGAAAGAGAACGAAAGACCTTGCCGAGAGTATTGTTTAAGCTTCTTTCCCTCGTTACGGGGTAATCCTCAACTTTTTCGGACGTGCGCACTTCCTTTTCGTCAACCCTCCTCTCGTGTCGAGTTCAAGCGAAGAAAGAAAATGACTCTGGTCGCTGTGTCGCTGGAGGAAAACTTCCCGGACGAACGTCGAGGCTTTGCACCTATACGTACGTGTGTATCAACCACATAGACAATCGGTACACCGCGAGTGACGCCGCGAGATGGATATACGAAACAGAATTACTCCTCTTTGACGTATCAGCAAATGTCACTTTACACCTCGTGCCCTTGTTTCAGTTATATACGCTGCTTCAAATACATTTGTGTTAAATTAAATTCCTTCGCTGAACTAATCAAACTAATGAGAGTAACGCTGATGGATGTGGGCTAGCTTTGAGGACGATATGCTTTGCGGATACAATCACGTTATAGCTGAGAAAAAGAAAAACAATACAGAGGATGAGGGTTTCCATGGAAATAGTCTTAGACAGAAAACTTCTACTAAAGTAACACACTGAATTCTAAGGTTTTTCCATTTATGCACATATTGTTTATTATTTTATAAGACAACTATGACATTTTATTAATGATTAGTATTACTATCTTCATGTGTAGAATGTCATAAAACCTTTTGTAACACAATATACTTTTTCACTTTTTGATAAAAAAACATCCGCAAAAGCTTATGCAATGTAATAAATGATATTAAAGCTGAAGGTAATTGAAAAAGTGTACAACGCCACAAAGCTGTTCCTTTACCTTAAAGCTTCTCTCTCGGAAACGCGCGAACGTGGTGGGAAATTGGGCGCCAAACAATACCAGTATTTCAGATATTTTATTAAAGTCTCGTCGGAAAATAGACGTGGTGAAGCGCCGTAAAGAAGGAGAGCGGCGGGAGTCGGAGAAGACTCGCGAAGTAGAGAAGGAAACAATGAAAGGGGAATCGACAAAAGGATGGGAAGCCAAAATAAAAAGACGTACAGTAAGGAGACGATGGGGAGGATGGAGGAGGTGTATGGGACGGGTTAAAGGGGAATGGGTCAATTGGCAGCCTCGACGCCACGTCTCTTCTCTATCGATTGCATCGGTCTCCGATGGGCAGCGCGGAGCTTCCAAAACGCCAGAAAGAAGAGAAAGGTAAAGGAGAGCCTGAGACGTGCTGCAGCTTCTCGAGCCTATCCGTCCCTCGACCACCTGGGAAATTCTATCCCTGGTTGAATAAGATTGATAATTAATTTCTTTTGCCCAAGGCTTCGTTATCGATCAGATATTATTAAGAGGCGAAAACGAGGAGTCAAATTATTGAGATAGAAATCGAATAGAAAGCTATTTGTGCCCGCAGTCTCTCGGCTAACGAAATCAACGAATCGAGAATTTGCTAGACCCTAGCTAAACGCGGTTATGAGAAAAACAATAATGCGATTCTGGACGCTTCGAGGTCAGACGTGACATATCCCTTTGAGGAGTGAAGGATATATTTAATTAGCACAACGAGATGAAGGGGCCAAGAAAGGAGACGGGCACAAAAGTCAAAGGGAGCAAGAGCAAGAGCAAGTTTGATTTTTCGTTTTCGACGCTCGCTCAGTGCCTAGATACAAAGATCAAAAGCTATCTCTGCTGGAGCAGCTACTTTTTTACCCCTGCTTCCCCCCCGACTGTTGCCGGGCCCTCCTCTCAGTGTCCAGCCGAAACAAGTTGAGTATAGAAGGACGGATGGTCTTGAGGGAGTCCATTAGGAGGTGGCTGGTCCACCTCGAAGCGAATGTCCCTTGGGGATTCACCGGGAAATGGAAAGAAAGTATACGCCGAGTTGTCCTGCCACTGTGTAAAAGTCCATGGGCCGTCTGAAAAAGGACTGTCAACTGAAATTGCCGCAAAGAGAGTCGAAGGAATAAGTTGTTGGCTCCGGGACTCCGGGGGACGACCGAGGTGCACCTGCTCAACTGCGCACCACCGCTGCGCCAGGAGTTCCTTTCAATGCTCTGCGATCTGCAGGTCTCTCGATAAGTTATGCACTTTACAAAATTGCCTTTCCACGCGATATAGCGAGAGCATTTTCAGCCCTTGTGCAGTGTTTCTCGAGTTTTGATCGCGAATGCGGGGAACGACTGCACGTGCAACTTGGACGCAGAAGAATAAAGTAGCAATATTTTACCGTAAAGAATATACGTGGAGCGATATACATTCGAATCGAACAACGCCATAATACTTATTCAGCGTTTGAATCGCCACAACGATTTAACATTATGTAAATTATAGTGAATGCTGATAATAGGACGCTTAATAACGTCGACAGGCGATTTCTTTTTCTCGCTATCGCTGGGGATCTGCGCTTGGATCACAACACTTTTATGGTATAGATTCCCGTGCCCCCCCCCCCTTCTCCCGTTGTCGATATATATCTCAAATCGGCAGACTCGGCCATTAATTTCATTTTATCGCCGCGCGGGATTCACGCCGGCCAGCAGGTAATGCGTTTTAAATGTAAAACAGGCTAAGGCCTAAAGCGCTAACGGGGCGCGGATGCGATAAAATTTGATTCAAACTTTCCGCCCTCGTCCGCAATCCTCCGCTTTTTTTTTCTCTTTCTCTCTCTCTCTCTCTCTCTCTCTCTCTCTTTCCCTTTCTCTGTCACAGCTGACTTTTTTTTGCCACGTAAATGACCGTTAAACGAGATTATTCGTAGAATAGACAAGATGCTGATGAATCAATTCGAGAACTCTTTTTACTATTTATTGTATGAAGCTTTCTCTATTCTTCACTTATCTTAATTGAAAAGCAAACTTTGGATTATTATTTGGTTGGTTAGCGTGTGTTGATACGATGGGATATATCACGTGGAATAAAGAAATTGTACTCATTCCCTCACCAGCATTAGTCGGTCGTCATTTACAAAAATCTTATTAATTTTTCAAAATAATTTTCTCTCAAACAAGTGATCAACAATTCAGTTTTCCGAAAGATTGGTGAGCAAAGGTAAACGTGCTTTCTCGTTCATTCTTTTCCACCACTGTTGGAGAAAGCACATTTATAGAAGCATCTAGAATGCATTTGACGCGAGACAGGCAGAAATAAGCGAGAGCCACGGGTATAATGGAAAATAGGTTGAGAGAAAGAGATCGAGAGGAACAGAGAAAGAGAGAAAGAGAGAGAGAGAGAGAGAGGTGAGAGAGAGAGAGAGAGAGAGAGATTGTAGCTGTGGCCAGATGAACAACAACGGGAACTGGTCAGTTGGCACCGAATGAATTATGCGATGTAGAGGAGGCTCGTGTGCCGCGGCGCTGCCCCGCCGCCACCACGCGACTCGTCCGCAGGCCAATTAGCTCGAAAAACAACCACAGCGCCGAAATCCGACCTGCGCCACGCCAAATAAGAGGCAGAGACGTCCGTTTGCTGCAGGAGACAGACGCCCAGACTGCAGGAACCTATATACGGGCCGCCGTTCGTTCGCACCTTTCTGAATAATTTTCAGCGCAAGAGAAGCGGAGGTTGCAGAGACAGAGAGTGAGAGAAAGTCGCTCAGGCGCAGCGGCAGTCGATGGACGATGAATTTCAAATTACACGAAGACTTGAGAGCATCTCTCTCGTCTTCGAATTATTCAAATGGATGCGCGCCGTCGCTCACGGGCGACGATTTTCGCCTTCTCCTCGCAGCCGCTGCAGAACAACAGCCTCTATTTATAGTTTCGTGATACCGATACTATTTTTCATATCGCATTTTAGTTTCCTGTGGCTTATGCATTTTTTATATTGGATCATACATGATAGGCGAGTGGATCTATTTTCATTCGATTTAGAATTGCATTTATATACTTTTGCTTTCGTAACAGTTTGTGTTTGAAACGTCTTTGAATAAGGTATGGTGTATGTGCATAATGATTTTTAATACAACGTCTTTACAATTTAATTCGGTATACTTTGAGAAAAAATGAAGACTTATATGAAATATATTAATGAAGTGCTTTAAATTTATAATATCTCTGAAATTATTATAATAAAGATAAAATTTATTATTGATTTAAATTTTAATTAGGAATTGAAATTGCCATTCAATAAAAAATAATTATAAAACTGTATAGTGTATGACACCTATATTTATAGCTATGAAAATCGACATACAATACGATGTATATACTGTGCGTCCCTTCAAAGAAAAAATTATGATACAATTAATAACCACTGCATATGTAATAATTGTCAAAAATTATAACTTAAGTGTGAACATTAATTTTCAAGTCGAGGTTCAAATAAATTCTATCGATTAATGTAAAAAAAAAGGTTAATTTTAAAGACAAGTTAACATTTTAAAACGAGGCTTTTTTCACATTGATATTCACTCTCGCTTTTAATGGTTAGCGTATGCGCGTCACGAACGCTTGAGCGTGCTTTGCGTAAGGCCGCGTAACCCCTTTTATTATGCCATAAAAAAGTATAGGATTTTACCCGGGCGTAAATAGTTTTTTGTCGTCTCATCATTAAAAAAAAAAAAATAATGGCTCGGTGCTAAAATTATTTTATTAACCACGCAATGAGCTGTTGCCTTAATAAAAAAAACGAAGTTCCTTTTTTATGCCTGTCTCATGCGTATCATATTAATTTCAACGAGCTACTGAATGGAAAGTAATCAGTTGCTCTGCGTCGAAATTTGCATTTATTTAATTAAAAGACCTATCATTTTTTTAAAAGCAATTCTGATTTCTTTATTTCATCAACTTAGATTACACTGGCATATTAACTGTGAAATTCACTTTATCCATTTATTTTTAATTATTTTAATTGCCTAATTTGTTCCCAAAACTCCAGAATTATTTCTAGCCCCGCGATACATAAATTATCTCGTTCATTATTAACCTTTAGAGGGTCGGCTCTATACCACTACAGTTGAACGTTGAACAAACTTGGAAACTCTGTCGAACCTGTGCACTATTACGCGTGTACATAAATTATGAGTCTGAAAATTTCGCTCTTCCAAGTGAAACATGATCCTTCGAGCCAATAAGTAAAACAATCAGGCGCACGCACTATCAATGGGACTTATCGATATCGATGCCGACAGCATCCGAGTGCTGACGATGGGAAATGCGCTCGTTAACAGTCAACGATCGCGCGCGCCATCGTGCAATAAAGGAAAGTCGGAAAGGCGCGGGCAGTATAAACGCTTCCATCAAAGTTATACGGCCCATTGCGGACGAGGCAATTTTCCGAGCCCAAGCCCCTTACACGCGACACAATAAAAGAGGAAGCGAACTCGGCCGCTCGCTCTAATTCATATTTATCCAGCGCGTGCGCGCCTGATTAATTCCAGACCAACGATCCCCCCAGCCATATATAGGCTATACGCGGAAACGCCGAGGAATCATCTCTCCCGTCCGCGTTCATTTCGCAGTTGTCTCGCGTATCGCGTATATATGGGAGCTCGTCGCGCCGATGCATGCAGTGTACATCCCTGGACGCGCGCGTGCACTGCAGGAGAGTGTACAGCTGGAAAAAGTGTTCCATTCCCTGGACGCGGCGGCCGCAGTTTCTTCGTGTACGGGGTTGCAGCACCGGTGGATGTATATATATATATATATGTATCGCGCGCACGGCGCATTAATCTCGTTTAGCGCGCTTTATTGCCGAGGAAGTAAATTGCCGGGGCTGCTGTGCTAAATACCAAAGCGCACTTTGCCCCCCCCCCCCCCCCCCCCCCACCCCCTCCCTTCTCCCTCTCACCGGCGAGTGTGAGTGCGCGTGTGTGTGTGCGGGTTTGCAGGTGGCCAGCTCTCCGGAGCTTCCGTTTCCCCCTGCGCGCCGATCGAGTCGAACAAACACGGCTATACACATTTGGAGGAGAGAGAGAGAAGCCTGACTGCACAGGGACGCGAGGAGTCAAAGCCACCCATATAGCCCTATACTGTATTATATCGGTGAAAGCGCGACGAGGGGTTCGATGGGGTAGGTACACAGTTATTGCATTAACTGATCATTGTCATTTTTATCACGCGCCCACTTGAATCAAGCCGCTGCTGGTGCTGCTGGTGCAGCCACGCTCGTTATACCTATACCCGGCGGAAAACTGCACCGATGCTACCTTGCAGCCTGTCCCATTATCTCTCTCGCTGCTGTATGTGTGTATGTGTGCGCGCATTGGTGCGTTTGGCTGAACGAGGGGTGGACACACGTGGCGCGCATCGGCGGACACCCTTTCGTTTTTTCGACGGTACTTTGGAGCCGCGCGCGCGCGCGACTCTCGAGCTTTTGCGGAGGAGGACTACGCGGACGTGAGCATCGGCCGATTGAGATGAGGGCAGCGACTCCAGCCATTACTCAAACCACTCGCTATCTTTTTTCTTTTTTACTTTGTCTGTATAGTTTTCATTCTTTGGTGCAGGCTGACGAGCGGTGCTTATCCTTTACCTTTAATTTATCCTTCATCTGTTCGTTTAAGAGCTAATTTAATTTGAGATCGTTATTTCCATGATGTTTCTCTTATTGCGAACAATAATAATATATTATTAATTATTAATATTTCACATGTATTTTAATACATTTTAAATTTTAAATATTAAATGTTATTTTGCATAATATGTTATATAAATCAAATGCTATTTTATTTTATTTTATAATGGTGTCCCCTTTTACCTTATTGATTTATTTGCTTGATTTTACTATCCTCGCCTTCCAGTTTCCTCTCTCTCTCTCTCTCTCTCTCTCTTTCTTTCTCTCTCTTTCTCGGGTTCTCTGACACCCACTCTTATTTCTACTCTCATTCTCACGTTTATTCCGTCTTTCCCTACGCTTCTCTACTTTTCTCACTTATTACTTCCGACCCTGTACATCGTTTCCGTGCTGTGGAGGATTAGCCACTAACGATCAGTCGTGTTGCGCTTTCTAAACGCAATTTCCCACCCCTAAGAATAGAAGAAAAATAGGAGATAATAGAATTGAAATACCCTGAAACTTTTCCAAAAGGTAGATCAGGATTTTCTGATTCTTCTTGATTATTGAGAGATAACTACTTTAGGAAATCTATTGGTGGTATACTGCTAATTAAATAAAACACCACAAAAGCATGAAAAATAAAAATAATTTATTGAAGGCAATATACATATATAAATCAAGCTGTCTTTATGCGCTGAAAAATATAGCCTTATTACATAAGTATAAAGCACAGTTAACAATTCATTGTATGACTCTAGCGTCGAATTTACAACTCGTTCGATCGGAAGTAAAATACAAGTCTTAAGGTTCTCTTTTAGATACAAATACAAATTTACGAGGTGGTGGGCAGTAGACGTAAAACTGAAAAGTAAGGCTATTTCAAAGTGCGTGAATATTTTAAGGGTGTAAAAGCGAAGAGGCGAGTCCGGCTGCATTATTTATTCACGTTCACCAAGGTGTTGCTTGCCAAACGCTATACATCGACTAACTCTTTCCATTTCCTACGACTGGCATAAACTCAATACGTTGAATTACAGCTCCTGCGGTGCACATGCTTATTCAGCAGTAGCTCGAAGTACTTCACCTAATATTACAATTTCCAGACATTTTCGTTGTTTCACATTCAACTATTACAGTTTTTTCATAAACAGCTAACAAGTTTGATAATACACCGCAGTTGAGATCAGCTACTCTTGCGGCCAAGTTTTCCCATATATACCAGCCAAGTATCATAAGCCTTAATTAAGCTATTTACACAACGCGCCAAGTGCCATAAATTCCAAGGAAAAGATTGGGAAGTGGCAAAGACCATGAATAGGAAGGATCTAATAAGAGCAGGTGTGGGGAGGATCAGCATAGGCGGCGGTCCATACACCTGACGGCATTTTCGTCAGGTACAATATGCCTCGCACGCTCTTAATTATCCGGACGCCGCAACAACAATCTCAGCCCGTTGGCAACTTCAACGTCAAGTTTAATAGCATCGTAAGAGAGAGAGAGGCGCACGCGGGAGGCCAAAATTTGACGGGAGTGAAGTTTGCGCATAAGCGCGCGTCCAGCTTCTACGCAGGAATTCGATCTCTCTCTCTCTCTCTCTGGCGCGTTTCGGTCTCGCGGAAATTTCACGTCAGCCCGGAATTCACTAGCAGCAACAGCATAACTATACACTGCAGTCTGAAACTCCGGAGAGTGTCATCATCGCCCGACGCAGAGAGAGAGAGAGAAGCATAAAGTCCCGGTGGAATACTTTCGGTACAGTCCGGTATAGCTGTTCGGAGTCGCGCAGGGCCGCGATTAATTAAGCTCGTTTGTCCGTCACAGTGGCCGTCGGATCAAATCGCGCCAACACGAACGGAGGGGATGACACAGCTCGCGCGCGCCCAAAGAGCGTAATAAATGCGCTCGCCAGCAAGCGAGAGAGAGAGAGAAAGAGGGAGGTAGGAGACGACGCGCAGCACTAAGCATCGCGTATATAGTCGTGCGGTTCCGAGCGATTTGTAACGCTGGCCAGCAGCAGCAGCTCTGAGCGGCCGGCCGCGCGTTCAGGGCATTTGTTAAGCTCGTTTTCTCGCGCCGAATCTCTTTCTCTTCCTAGGCTTTTAGGGATTTGCGGCCTTACGGGTGTGCCGTAGTGCAGAGCCGAGACATGGTCTCTCTCTCTCTCTCCCTTCCTCTCGACTTTTGCAGCCCAGCTCGTGGAGGCATTTAATCATGCGCTTAAGCGGACAGCGATCCATCGCCCGGAGCTGCCGCCGCTAGCTGCCGGCACAGAGTTCCCGCTACAGCAGCTCCGGCGTTGTCGCGCTGTGCACGGATTGATAGAGCTGACCCGATGACGGCTCATTGAGTCCTTTGCCCTAGCGGATAATGGGCTTGTGCGTTATGCCCGCGTCCCGCCAAACGTCCTTCAAATTATTCACTCTACTCGCGGCCTCTCGAAATCGCTGCCAAGGGCGTGTAGTTCTACTATCTGTACGACAGGCTCTAGCGCTTTATTGCTCGGTATACGATGCTTTTGCTGCGAGTCTCTGCTGCCAAACTAATACTGCGAATCAAGTTGAACATATGCAATCGGTTTTCAATATTAAAAAATAATTGAGCTAATGTGAACATTGTGATTTTTGAGTGAAAATAACTGAAATTTATACACACATAGCAGTACTAACTAGGGAAGCCCAAGAGATTGATCATTGCATTTATTTAATAATACTCGAAGCCGTATATTAACTATATTCTATGAGCGCGGTATGAATGTATAATATTGGGATGTGATTATTAGTATGAATTCGTCATTTCAACGTCAGAGATCTGCAGTATAATGATAATATGTCGCGCTGCACTCAATAATAATCCGGAAGGATCAAATTAAAATGCAGTTTACACGATATACTTTATCATTGCAGTATATACTTTTGAAAATTCAGCAAACATACGAGCACGAGTGTCTATGCATTTATATTAAAGCGATTAATATTATTTATATTTCCAATTAAACATTGCGAGTATATAACTTTTAAACGCGCAGCCCGCCCTCGCATTTCATCTTGCAATATTAATGTATGCTCTGGGCGAGGCATTAATAATGCGCTAGGCTCAAACGCTCTATGTATATATATGCAGCATGCCAGACAAATATAGAGAATGAAACTGCAAGATAATTGCAATATTTAATAAGCTATAACGCACATGTTAATCAAATTTAATTCCATTTCATTATCGCGCACCGCGTGTGTTTGTTTGGCCCGCTACGTATACATATATGCCCCACAGAATGCAAATTTAATCCGTGTAGTGTGGCTTCGCGCAAAATGGCGACACAGGAGTGAAAAAAAAAGTATATATATATATATATATATATATTCCAAACGCATAGCCACGACGCATAAAACAGCGGCAACGACAAGCAATTAGAAAAATATAGCGCGCTCGCTTTAACCCCTGTACTATATTCCTTTGCGATAGGACGGACGAAAATAAAAGAAAAGACTAAAAGATAAAAAAAAGAGCGACAATCGAGCTCTGCCCCATAGCATTTAATTCCAGCGGGACCGAGGGAGATTCGAACAAAAGCACCGAACGCGAACTGTGAACTTATGCAAAAAGCCGGGGATCTTTTTCTCTCTCTCGCTTTCTCCCTTGTCGCGTTCACGACCGGCTGCCTCTCGGCATTTTCGCGTCAAGGAAATTTCTTTATCGGAACGCTCTATTTTTTTCCTCTCTCTCTCTCTCTCTCTCTTACTCACCGGGGCTATAGCTGTTCATTCGGTTCGCCAAACACCGAAAGCGCCGTCCGGCTTGTTCGCCGAAATTAAACAACGTTTCTCTCTCTCTCTCTCTCTCCGGTCGGTGCTGTCGCTGCTGCTGCCTCCCGCCGGGGCCGGTACTCTTATGCTCCCACACTTTCACAGCCTCCCCCCCTCTCTCTCTCTCTCTCTGCCTCTCTATCTCTTTTTCTCTCTGTCTCTCCCTCTGTGCCATCCTCCTCGCCCCGTCGAATTCCGTTTACATCGAAATACTCATTGGTTGGGCAAACAGAAAGTGCTCCGGTCCGATTTACTCATCCTCCCGGCCATCTTTCTCTGCGCCCCCATATACAGCCGCGTTGGCCTTTCTCTCTCTCTCTTTACCTCTCTTAATCTAGGCATTTCTCTTTCTCGTTCTCTCGTTCGCGCTTAGCGTCGAATCGCCGAAAAGCTTTGCAGATTTATTCGCCATAAATACTGCGGGCGAACGCAGGGAGAATCGGAGACAGCGAGAGAGAGAGAGAGGGAGAGAGAGAGAGAGCACAAAAAACCAGTTAGTACGTTTCAATTACAATAATTTACTGACTGAAGAGGATATATATATATATATATTCGAGGACATCGGCTAGATTGGATTTGTATTTTTATAGGAATATAAGCTCCTAAAACGCCGCTCGAAGCGTATAGTATTTTTTTTTTCGCCGTTATCGCGCCGCAGTATCCCGACAATAAAACTTGCAGCGGCGCGTTATGATAAAAGCTGCGGTTGGATAAGTTGTGCGAGCTGCCGCGTATGAAGCGGAATTTATCGCGGGCGCAGTCTGGCGAATCGTAGAGTAGATAATTTTGGCGCAATGAGAGAGCGAGCGAGTTTACTCGCAGTGCAGGGGTACGGGATATCATATCAATTATAAATCTTTGGCAAAGAGAAGCGGCCGCACGGACTAGAAATGAATCCCAAGATACTCGCCAGCTAAGAGGGAATATTCCCTTTATTAAAGGTTCAAGCAATTAGATCAAACTTTCGGAATGAGCATCGAGGGCCTAATACGCGCGTGGAACTTGAATAATCATCTTTAGCCGCGACACACTGCTAGCGCGCGAGGAACTTCATTTAACGCCATTGACTGGTGCTTCCGAGGAACAATTTTCAGTCTAATGAAAACGACGATGGGAAACTTAATTGGAGCGATTATCGTCGTAATCCCGCCAACCCAGTACCAAAAGAAATCTTCATTACGATGGATATCATCGGGGCTAACTCAAACAGTCATCGTAACTAACATTTCGAAGTGTGCATCGCGTCGTCCCATTTCGTAATTACAGCTACTCCATCCAAAACTGATTCTCATCGTCAAATATTGTTGTTTCGCGGAAGTCCAGTGCGGAAGCAAATGGAAAATGGAGATGGATCGTGCAGTCGGTGCCGGGGGGCAAGCGCTGCATGCGCATCGTTTCACGAGGAGCGAGCCTTCATTAGCTGGCTGAAAGAAGCATTGCCCTGTGTATATTTATGGAAAGAGAGCACAAGTCTCACCGGACGAGTTACGGATTATCTTTTAAAACTAACTTCCATAAATAATTTCCCTGGGCGAGGGGCAGCAAAAGCAGCGCCGACGCGGGGACACTCGTGTTCCAACGTCCCTTTTTTCTCCTCGGTTTTTTTTCCCCTCCTACGCCTCTCTCTCTCCGCAGTCCCCGCCCAGGAAACTTCCTAATAAATTCATGAGCCGGCGAGAACGCGTTAATGTCCTTACGGCCCTGCTGCATGCGGCCGAATTATGAGGCGAGAGTCGCCCCGGTGTGGGCCGCGCGAGATGCTCAGGGCTCCCAGAGCCACGAGAGGATATATGCCCTGAGTGGCCGAGGCCAAAAGCGTCAAACTGTCCGCGCGCGATCGGGAAGCCAGTGGGGCACTTTGGCGAACTTTTGCGCGGCGGCGAAAAGTTTGCTTCTATCGAGAATCGATCGGTTTAGCGAAAGAACGGTCGCGCGTGCACAGCTGCGTTATAACTTGTTAAACGAAATTTATTATGGTGACAGCTGCTGTTTAAATGTTCGGGTGGTGCGGGTCAATAAAAAAAAAGGCGGGAAGGCTTCTTTACCGAGAGACGGTAGTTGAAGTTATTGCGGGTGAAAAATGACCGCGACACGACTATTCGACGAGGTTTAAATTACAGGAAAGTTTACTTTAAAATATGTCCCTCGCGGGATTACTACATATATATACATCCTGCCTGCTTTATTCAGTAAGAATCGCCGGAAAGAACAAAAGTCTCTTTAACATATTCATGCTCATGCATTTGAGGCGTGAATTTTAAAGCATTTCCCTTCCGGAAATTTGTATTTCTCAAGAAAGCGTATAACTTTAAAATTATCACCTCCATATATATTTTGAACAAAGTTGAATAATAAGGTAAGCATAATAAAACCGTTTGTTCAAAAAGATGTTGATTAATTTAAGCAATTGTATAATTATATAAGTATTACCGTGAAGAGCGTAGTTCTAGATCAACTAAGCGTAAACGTGCAGTATTTTTCATATCTTATAGACGAATAGCATGAGAAAGTAAAAATTTTTCATTTTATTTAAGTTTATTCAAGTTCTAATCTTTAATTTAATACGTTCAAATAAAAAAAATCTGGGAAAATAAATTAGTAATTAATGAAAATATGAAAAAATGTCCGGGGAGCAATTCTGGATCAGACTAATCGCATGCGAACGTAGTTTCTGATCAAACGGTACCCTATTCCTGATCACATGAAATACATGCTTTAAAAATCAGGAAAAAAAATATATTTAACTTTTTCATTATTAATGTTTAATCTATTAATACAATAAATAATAATTATTATTAATAAATACATAATATTTATTATTATAACATAAATAATAATTTATTACTATTACATAAATAATATTTATTATTATTACATAAATAATATTGGTTTTTTACTACCGTACAATAAATTATTTATTATAATTAAATGTAAGGTAATATCAGAAGTAGGAATGCATTTGCAATAAGTCTTTGAAATCGTTAACATTTTTTTTTCTGATTATTTTTTTACGCTGTTATAACCAAACACATGTTTGTCTCTTAAAACTAATTTTAAATATGATTATTTACTATTCTTATCCTTCTATTTCTCTTTTAATATTAATTTTGTATAAATTTATGTTCTCATTTGAAGCACATTACATTGGTCATAACCTTAAAAATGGCAAATTATATGCACATAAAATTTTTATATTTTTATAAGAAACACTTGATCAAAAACTGCTCTTTGCAAAAAATAACATTTTATTTTTAAAGCTAGAAATTCATTAGCACGTATTCAAGTTAAATTTAAAAAATATTAGTCCGAGAAACAATTGCAACGCGGAGCATTTCCTGGTCAGTTGATCCAGAATTGCGGAAGCATATGGGAAAAGGGATCAAATCCAGATCATCTATTTTTTTTATTGATAAAGTTATTTAGCTCTTAAAATACTTTTTGTGTTGTATTAATCAAGTATTTAATAAACAATAATGCAAAACTTACCTCGTGACGGTGAAAAAGCATCGCACAACAAAACTAAATCTGAACATGCGTTTCTTACGGGCGGCTGTAAGAAAATGGCGTCGATCTCAATTCACATGAAGACGTCCGAAATTATATATATTTTTTAAATTTTCTATACACATAAATATATTCTCGAACTTTAATACTAAATAAGTGAATATTTCATAAATATCATATATTTTTATTTATGAATTGCCATTCAAATAAATCTAAATATAATGATATATATAACGAATTGATCCAGAACTACGCCCGTCACGGTATTATAATAATTAACTATTATTATAAATATATATCTTTTGATATCAGAGTGGGTTATATATATCCAAGAGCTGGAGAACATCTTTTTGGGAAAATGCAATCGGGCGGCTGCCGGGACAGATCGTCCCGCAGTACCATAAGTTTCAATCGATTTGCAATAGCCATGTAAGGCGAGCGTACAGCGACGGCGGCGGCTGCGAGTCCTGAATTTACTGCGTGTAAGGGCTGGGACCTCTATAACAATGCGAGAGGTGATAAATGTATCAGGGGCGCAGTCGATCATTCTCGGACGTATTCCGCACTGCTCTCCTCCTCCTCCTCCTCCTCCTTTTGGATTCCGTTTGCTCCGGTGCGCTGCTGCTGCTGCTGGTCAGAGTCCGCGTACAAGAGGGTGAGAAGGTCTGGGGAGGCGGAGCGCCATATATATACGGATAGTGCCGTAGGAGCGAGAGCGAGGTAGAGAGAGAGAAGCCGAGAGACCGCAACGAGCTCCAATTATCCTGCGGGAGCACCACGTGGTCCTGGCCTGTCTCCGCGGCGGCCACCGGCTCCGCTCTCCCCGCGGACGTTGGCCCCGTGAATGCATTCATTATTAGGAGCTGCGACCAGCTCTTCGTCCACCTATACCCATCTCTCTATCTCTCTCTCTCTCCCTCCCTCTGTCTGTGTATCTGGCTGCAGTGCAACCCTTCTGCACTTTCGTATTAATGTCGACCACCAAATGTACTTTCGCAACGTATAAATCACCCTCCCCCCCCCCCCCCCCTCCCTCACCCGCCGCCTCTGACCAGACAACTTTTCCCCGAGCGTGGCGAATTTTTGATAACCGCGTTCCATTGCGCTCCGCGCGGCCCTAATGTACTTTTAGATTTTTAATACGCTGGCTGCGGGGATTACGCTTCATTTTATAACCTATGATTAATTAATGCCTTGTTGGACCTGTTATACCGATATATTAAGAATTAAAAGGTATTCTAAAAAGGATTTTTGTTTAAAAAAAAATTTTATTTACTTTATAATTTTATACAATCTCTCTCATTAATGATGAAATCTGATTGTATGACAAAGAAACATTAAAATTGTTCCAAAAAGTAATTAACTTTTTATACATGTATTTTTACGTGCTGCTGTAGTGACTTTTCATTCTCACAAATCGAGATGTTACCAATTATAATTAGACAAATAAAATTTTGAAAATATGAGATGAATGTTTTTTTTTTTTTTAATTTTATATAACATTTGTTATTTATAAACAATTGATTATCTCTGTCAATCTATACATTGCCTATTTGACAAGTAAATCAACTTTGAAGAAATATATAATTTATTCTTCGCACGTTTAGACATCATTCGAAAGGCTATCTTTTAAATATTTGAACAGCACAACTATCGCAGACCCTCAATCATTATCACGATTGAAAGTTAAATCCGATATCCTCATTAAGCATTCTGAGGTCAAGGGCGACTCGGCAGTAGCGACAGCAGCGCAGGAAGGGTCGGATGCCCGTCCTATCCCCTTTTCTTCACCGCACGGAGCCGTGACGGCGTACAGCCACACGGGAAGAGCGAACGCGTGTAAGACCGGACATTTCAATAAAGCCGCCCCGCAGAAGAGCCGAGCACCGCCGCGACCTGGTCAGCAGCTTCCTGCGCGCAAATTGCGCATGTCCTTGCGCGGACTGCAGCCGACCGGAGCTTTCTTCTTCGCCCTGTATGTATATATATATATATATATACGCGGGCTGACGCCAAAGTGGAGGGAGGAAATCGATTTTACCCTTTTAGATTGGAATTTTTGAAATTCCCCGAGTTCCCGGTCCCTCGGTATTTTTTGCGAAACTGTATATTATCAAGGACGGGCAAATGCAGTCACGGCATTCCTTAAATTTGGACATTGTAACGCAAGATTCCCCCTATGATTTCGCGGTTATTAGAAAATATCCGGGATTTCCCTGAGTTTGTGTATAGGTAGGAGAATAGCGATGCGAATATTTTCACTTTTCACCCAGCACACACGGCTGAGTCGAATGAGAATATTCAAAAGCAGGATAAAGTACTATTCGGAGGGTGTTCGCTCTGTTTTATTTCGTTCCGTACAGAGCCCGAATCTAGATCGACGTCGAAGGGGACCGAACAGCCGTTCTAATTCGTCGTTCGCTACATCAATTCTGCAGAATTAGCGAAATGATTTCCTGCCAAAGTTGCCGTGCGCGAGCGCCTCCGATCTTTCGCCGGGCGGGTTTTGGACCAACTTTTTTCCCCTCTCTCGGCGAAACACTTTTCTCGCTCCGTACGCCTCGCTGTGCTTAATACCTCGCAAAATTTATATTTATCGGCAGTTATACGTGCCGATGAAAGTTTGTTCGGCCTTAATTAATAATTTATTATTCGACGTGAGTATGAAGGGAGCGTAGCAGTGCGTATCCGTCAGTTGGCACCGCAGCGAAATAAGTTACAGGTGGCACGTTCGGATTTTCTTAATTCCAAGCCTTACGCCGGATCGTAAATAAATTTTGAATTAAGCGACTCGAGCGTTTATATTCGAATTTCTTCATGAATTATCGCGGAAAAGTATTTGCATAATTTACAGCTCTGATTCTCGAGTTACAGAGGGACGTGCTATTGAACGAGAAGCCTGTAATAAAATCAAATATCAATCACAGCACGGATGGTTTTGCCACCTTGTAGAATCACTTGCACAGCTCGCCACTTTTTCCACTATCTATATAGCGAAAAAGGAGGATATAGAGCGAACCATCGAGGAAAAGTGGTTTACCCGGAACAGTGTCGAAGTGCTCTCTCCGGGTGGCCTTGGGATCGTTCGGCGAAATAAATTATTCAGATCGCGGAAAGCAAAAAGGAAAAGGAAAGCCAAAAATGGAGGAGCCAAAAAAAAAAAAAAGAGAAAGAAAAAGGGTCGGGACCAACGAGGGATTGCGGACTCGCGCGGCAGGCTTCGGTATATAAGGTACATAAGAGAGACGCACATCGTGTCATCGTTCACATGCGAGCGCGCGAGCGAGCTGCCACACGGACGACCGAACCTGCGCTTCCACTTAACCCACTTGAAAAGTTCATTTGGAGGGTTTTTATTTGTTCTCCACTCGCCGGGGCTCTCGAGGATTTCGCCTTGTCTCCCTCTCTCTCTCGCCGTCTCTCCAGCCCCTCTACCCGCTCAGTCAGGCTCGCCTCGACACGAAGTTTTGGACTCGTGGTGGTGCAGGGAGAGAGTTGCCGTGACCATTGGTGGCCGCACGGTTCATTTCGCAGCTCGCGTCATCTCGTGTATGCCTCCGGCGAGCTCTCTGCTCAGCTCTGTCTTTCCGAAGGGACCCGACTGTGTATATATATATGCGTATACGCGACAATCCCCCGTGACAAAGGCGTTGTGTAGAGTAGAAACTAGGGGATGGATGCGCTTAGACACGAAGAAAGCTCTTGGCGGTGGAAGAAAATGAAGCGCGCGGATACGCCTTTCGCTTTGTGTCCAACGCAGCATCATAATAAAAAGTAAAAAGTATTTTCCGACGAATTTAATCATTTCTGAATAATATATAAAGATTTCGTCGGATTAGTGATTTTAGTTATTGCCGATCAATTTATACTTGTGCAAAAGTAAGAAATGAAAATGGTTATTGCAAATGTAATGGGGGCTTACGTTAGGAGGAAAATTAATCGAAACAAAACGTATCGAAATTTCATTTAGAGCTTTAATTGCAAACGAGTTATCTTTTATCAGCTTCGAAGTAATGTAAGAATGGTAGAGAAGTAGAAGAACAATTTTGTAGATGAAGAAGGGGTTGGGGGAGGGGAGAGGAGGGAGTATATAGCTGGTTCGTATAAAAGTGGAATAGAAGTATGGGCCGAGAGAGAAAAAAGAAAATAGCCAATACACACCGGCCCGTAAGAGCCTATAAAAATCACGTCTTTACTCTTGCAGCGATATTGACTTTGCTCGCAGCCAGCCAGTTTGGTCGGACGAATTGGGGGTTTGCGCTTGGATTGCGTATTGGCCAGAAAGATAGCGGATAAAACGATATAGCTCGATCCTCTTCTCCTGACTTTATAAAGAACGTATAAGGACAAATATGGTTGCGCGACACTTGAGCCCTCGCCCGCTCTTATTATTACTCCATATATAAACTTTTACTGTGCGCTTGAAAGAATAACCTATATTATCGTGTGTTTATAAAATAATGCAAAAAGTTTGTGCTTTAATTTTAAAATACTATGCTACAAGTGTTGTACGATGAAGCAGACTGTTTATTTTAAAATATACTTTCAGCACAGATGTGATTAAATATTTAAAAGCTGACTATATATATGGACAGTTATTTTATAGTTTAGCGACAATATTGAAATATAATCGGAAATTTCAGAAACTAATATTGCTGTTATGTACAATCTGCTATCGTAGTACGATTTGTAGCAGCTATTCCATTTCGCAAATTCTAAATGGAATGTTTATGAATGCTAACTATATGTTTACTGTCATTATGCTCGAGCAGATTAGTCGCAAATTGAAAGTAAATGAGATCTGTCGAAGCGCATATTTAGCGTTTTCCAGCTCGAGCGAGCTCATGCCATAGCGGTATACCAAGCGCATTTGAAGAAGGAGCAAGTAAGAGGGAAATGGAGAGAGAGAGAGAGAGAGAGAGAGAGATAGAGAGACAGTAGTAGAGCTCGAACGCAGGCAATTCGTGTCTAAGCGAGCATAAAGCCCAGTCAACATAGCCACGTGCTATTTGGATATTACCCGATCCTGTATACATATATAGTGTCGCCTAATTACTGTTCCTGCTAATAGAGAACTCTTGTTGGATTGGCACTATTAACGCCTGTTTGTCTTCATTCAGATGTGAAGATAATATTTACCGACTTGGCATACGCGCGAAAACTCGGAAGATAATTTATTCGAAGCTGATCCTCTTATACGTTTCCTTTGAATAAAGAATTTTTCAGCGTTCCGCTTGAAAGTGAAATAAGTAAAATGATGCTTTTCTTTTTCAACGCCAAGAATCGAGATAAGGTATAGAGAAGAGTGGGGGTAAAGTCGCTTTTTATGAACTTGTGCATGATGGAGAGTCTTACGCTATGTCGTTGACTATCACGCTAAATTACACGGATTTAATTCCCAGCTCCAAGAACGGCTCTTCCTCCTGTTTCCTCCTCTTCCCAATTTTCGCTTTTAAAATTACCTACTGTATCGCATTGAAATATTAAAATGTTATTCGCGTATTAGAAAATATCTTACTAAAATTACTTATTTCCAATTGGTATTTTGTATTATAAAACTTATCCGATATCAATCGTTCAGCTATATCATCGTTCAATCGAATCAACGTACATCAAACTCGAAACTGTAATGTATTTCATTAGCGACAAGTCATCGTCAACTCCCGACTCACCGTCTGTCCTGATCCGGATGAGTAATCATCGCGACTATAATAACTCCACGACAAGCTGAAGAACCGGCACGAACGATACACGCGGGGGCGCAATCCCCGCGAATAATTCGATCGGCGATCAATCAACGGAGAATATCCGCGCCATTACTCAACGAGTCCCCCGCGTTTCTCTGCGTCTCTGGCTCGCCGCATTCACGGCGGCTCCTTCAACGGCGAGGCGGCATGGCAGTGGCGTTTGTTACGGCTTCTTAGCGGCTGATCCGCGCGGCAAATATTTAAGCGCGAGACTGTTTGCCGATCGTCGAGATTGCCAAGGCCCTGCGACGACGCCCCCCCCCCCCTGTAGCATATTCGTCCTCCTCCTTCTCCTCGCTCATCTCTCTCCCCTTCCGGTGAGAGTCGCGTCGCGGCTTTCGCGAGCTTGCACCCGTTCATAAGCCAAGGCCGCGCAGCTACGCGCACGTGTGTATTCAGAGACACTCATTTGCAATTCAAATCGCTCGAGCGAATACACCTGAGTTGGATAGAGAGAGAGAGAGAGGGAGGCCCATGTGAGGTTACCACTGCAGAGTCTGCACCTCGGCTAATACTCGGCGCGGGGCTTCTGCTCATCGGAGGATATATGCGTCGCTGTCGCGGTGCGTATAGTTGTGGGAACCGAGCCCTAGTACCTCCTTATGAGGCGGTATTTGCCTCGGCTCGAGCTTTGCCTCCTTTTTCTACTCCGCCAGTGCATATTTGACCTGCAGTTGCTAAATGTGAGCGTTACACTCAGCTACTATTTGTTTTGTTTTATCCAATTGAATTTTGAGGCTGGATTAAGGTGGCGATACAGTTAATATATAGTACTCACTTCTCTCATACATGCCTTTCCATTTTGGTATATAAAGATAGTATAGAGTAAAGATAAAGCACGAATATTATTTTTTGTAATGATTCCATGTGCATAACAAGGTTTAATCGACAGAATAACTGATAAGTTACCCGCGAGTGCGACAGTTGCAGATTGAATTTTCAAGCGAACATTAAAATTAATTCTATTGTAAAATCCACTGAGAGTAATTTAATTTACGTAAGTTCTCGATATTTCCCTAATTTATTTATACAAGTTGGAAATAGAAATTTAAACGACATCGCTTATACACTATTCCATCAATTTAAACCCTCTACCACATCGGCAAAGTTGCCCGATCACGTATTTTTCAAAGCGCCACTGGTGAAAATTCGATTGACCAGCGCGCCGCGGCCTTCCAAAGCAAACGTCGTTTACCGAGAGAGAGAGAGAACCGGCGCGTTGAGCTCGTCCCGCTAATCGACAGTGTAAAACGATTTAGCGCTCAGCTGCGATGGAGCACTCGCGGTCGTACAGAGGGTTCGAAGAGTTGATTTGGCAGCGTCCGCACTTACCTTTCCGACTCCTGAGAGCTCCTTGACGCCTATCCTCCTGAGAAGGGCCGGTGGTGCAGGTGGCGGTGACTTGAGTAGCATCGCCGCGTAGCCGTTTGGATAGATCGCCAACTCGTCGGGTACGGCATTCTCGTCGCCTGAGCGTCGCCTGCGGTGCGGACTCGACGACAGATTCAGCTTTTGCGCCGCTCTGAAAAACAAGAAATAAGTTTTATTTTTTTTTTTATATTTATTTCCGGTTAGAGCTTGCGGAGAGTGAGATAGGAGCGTCTTTAAGGAGTGGCCGAAGCTTATAACCGCTAGCTCCTCTCGAGCGATCTTTCAATTTCCTTTCGGGGAAGAAGAGGCTTTTCTCAAAGCCCGCGGCGTCGTAGTAGTACTACCTCAAAGCGGCCGCTGCAACTCGCGCGGAAAGCAATTTTTACTCGGGCATATAAACTGCGCCGGGGTTATTGTGGGACTGCTGCTGCTGGCCCGTCGAGATGAATAAAGGAGGATGTAACTTGATGAATTATCGATCGGCTCTGTGGCGCAGACAATTTTCGCTTTCGTTATATTGCAGGACTTGAGTAACTAAGTTGACACAATAATATATACAGTAGCGTGTGGTTCGAAGTATAT
Source organism: Megastigmus dorsalis (assembly GCA_900490025.1). Taxonomy (NCBI): domain Eukaryota; kingdom Metazoa; phylum Arthropoda; class Insecta; order Hymenoptera; family Megastigmidae; genus Megastigmus; species Megastigmus dorsalis. Next base: position 22,489 of record UELU01129043.1, read on the forward strand.
TTTCTTTTTATTTTATTCAAATTGCAATTTAACGGTATTATCAACAAAGCCTGCAGTTTCCAGCTAAAAACGTCGTCACACTTGCGCTGCACTTTACGATATTTTATGAAAAAAAAAAAAAAAA
>UELU01129044.1:0-23489 GCA_900490025.1 Megastigmus dorsalis
TACCCGTTACAGAATCTTTATTACGCATCAGAAATCACGATTTTCGGTTATAAAGCTTGCCGATCGTTCATCGTCTAACATTGCCGAATTTGAATTGTGCTTTGTAATTTCTGGAAAAGGGGGAGGCCACTGGACTCTCCCGAATCAACTTTTAGCTTGGCAATGTGTCGAGGTTGACTCGAACAAATAATAAAAGCAAAATTTTTAGGATCTCTGTCGATATTACGTACGGAGTGTGACTGATTCGGTGTAGCACCAAGTCCTCGTGTACGCATTTATTGACACTGCATAAGATATTTAAATGCCTGTGAGATTTTATATTAAACTCACAAAAGGTAGCCGCAATGTCCAATATTATTATAAGTTTTATGATGAAATAAGATTTTATCGTCAAATCAGAAACTTAATTACATCTTACAAATAATTAAATCATTATGTTTTTTATTTTACTGCTATGCGATTACCCAAATCTTTTTATGCAAAAAAGTGCTGTTTTATACACTGTAGACCAGGATATTTATACTCTACCAAAATAATATGTATAAGTTTATTTGAGATTTGGGTAATCGCATAACAGTAAAATAAAAAAATAATGATTTATTTATAAGATGTAATTAAGTTTCTGATTTGACGATAAAATCTTATTTCATCATAAAACTTATAATAATATTGGACATTGCGGCTACCTTTTGTGAGTTTAATATAAAATCTCACATGCATTTAAATATCTTATGCAGTGTCAATTAATGCATACACGAGGACTTGGTGCTACACCGAATCAGTCAGACTCCATTCGTAATATCGACAGGGATCCTAAAAACTTTGCTTTCTACACTTCATTCTCACTAATAAAACTGCACTTAAGCATTGAATGATTTCGTAAGTTGAGTAAATATTTTTTTATATATTAATTTTAAGAAAGAATATAAAATTCACGATTTTTTATAATTTGGATTGTTTTCGCTATAAGTTTGCAAGTAACATAAAAATATCTGTTCGACACAGCACAACAACACATGGACACAGATGAAGGATTCTTTTGTAAATGTTCAATCAATTAATCAAAACTATATATATTTTTGCTACAATTCTTTAAAAAGGAAAAGCTCATTGCTCACTTTAATCCACAATGTAAATTAACGCTCCTGTAACGAGGAAACGATAACAATGGTGTATAAACTCATCTGTGGATTTCTCCATCTGTTTATATCCCGCGCTTTATCAGTCCACGAGGCTGTACGTGTATATGCAGCAGGACAACATAGTCGCGCAGTGGCGAATCGCACAGGGCCAGACGACAAGCGATTAGCCGAGCGAGCAGCGAATTATCGGATGCAGACGGCTTGCCCCGCAGCCACTCTGTAGTCGAGCTTTATTTTCCTGCTACATGTCGGGGTCTGCAAAAACCGTTATGTATATTCCCCATTGCACTGCACTTGCACTCCGGGCGATTTGGAATTTTCGAACCGACGCGTCGCGTTCGCTTATTTGATTTGTACCCGTTGTTTGTTCGCGTTATATATGCGCGACAGTTTTGTTCCGTGGTTTTGTGCAGCGGAGGAACACTTTTTAAATGATAATACACGATTTTTTTTCTTCTTTTCATTAATTTTAGATTTGGAGATATTTACAATCCAATTGTTAGTTATTCGAAAGTGATGTTAGTTGAGATCATTAATTTTAAAATTGAGAGTCTGTATCATTTACTTATTAAACATCTCATTTATTTCGATTATGATTGTTTCCTTTAATATCGTAGAGTGAATACATAATTTTTTTTCCCGTCACCACTAATGAATGACAAATGGTTAAAAGTTTGCATCATCAACATTATTATATGAAGTGAAATAATCGATTTTGATTATGCGTTAAAGCTATAGAAGTTAATTATATAGTGATTCATGCTCAAGTATCTTCACTGATCACGCAGTGGATATAATGAATCCGAGCTTATTCAAATAACCTCTGCCGCACGAATGTTTTGACCGCGGATTTATACGACAACAATATTTGGCTGTAGGATCGGTTAGTGCGCCGATACATCAAGAGATCTCGCGAAACTTTAGCTCGGCAATAAATCCCGAAAATTAGACGTCCTTTTCTCGCGCCTCGCAAAACGAATGGATTTCTTATCAGCTTAAGAGGCAAAATATCTGCGACGGTCGCAGGAAAGTCCATATATATAAGTACACGGCATGGACGTTGTTGAATTTATATCTGTTGGTCCTGGTCGTAGCATTTGGTACACACAGAGGCCAGACAGACTGTCTCGAAAGTTTTTCCCAACCGCGCGGGCGGTGCAGTCGATATGATGACACGTCACGCGTTTTGTCGTCCCCGCGTCCGCAAACACTTTTGCGCGCGAGGAGTTACGACACGTCGGAGGGGGATGAACGAGTGAATTCACTACGTGTGGCATATATAGGCGAGAGAGAGAGAGAGAAAGAGTGAGAGAAAGAGAGAAGAAGACATAGAGCGACTAAAATATGTATCCCAGAGACCGAGGAAACCTTTTCTGCCCGGATGTATATAAAGTGTGCGCAGCGCACCGAGAAAAGAGTCTCTGTTTCTCTTATTTCCTTTTTACGCTCCCTTCTTTTACTGTTATTACGTATGAATAGTCACTTTTTTCATGTTTAAACATGAGGGGAAATAAGGTGTGTATAAGGGGAACGAGTCGTGCATCGGAGGAAAATGGCAAAAGCTTGTACCAATGTTAAAATAGGAAATAACGTGTGCTGCTGCGTACTTAATTAGTACAATGCTTGCAATATGCCTTTCTTATTAAATTTAAAATTACGGGAAGAAGTGTTAAAGCTCTCTTGATGTTTTTCGCGTGTTAAAAACGCTACGTAATGAAAATTTAATTCAAGTACGCATAGCGTCGTGCTCTATGAATCATTGGTGCGTAGGTGACTCAGCTAATCGCCGCTTATGCTAAAGTGTCCATTGTATTCTTAAACTTATTGATTTTCAAAGTGAAATAAAATATTTTCAAAAGAATTTATGAGAGAAGATTCAATTTTGAAGGAATTGAGAGATGTTCTGTAAAGTTTGCAAATTAATTATTGGTGACAATGTGTCCTTTACGTAAATATATAAATTCAGTAGATATATGCTGAAGTTGGTCAGACTATACTTTTTTGTTGTAAAGTGGAATTTATCGTTCCTTTAAAATTGTAATCAAGGAAAAAGGCTTAAATATTATACTTTTTTGATTCACGATGCGTATACATATCGATATATCTCGTACTCTAACTATAAATAAGTTTTTACAAAAGTATAAGAGATTTCTATTTAACAACTTATATCCGATTCCGTTATTTGAATTTCTTACATTTGAGGCATTCTTTTATTCGAGTTTATATTTTATATAATTATAAGAGTGGTCGCGGTAACCGAGGAATTACTTGAAAAATATGATAGATCTTGATAGTTTTTCATATAATCGCGGATATTTTATTATAGCGTAGTTACACGCTTAATATATTAATTGGGGAGCTCTATATGCACTTTTATCTACTTCTATTTTTGTTCAAGTCAAAAATGGACAACATACAGTTATTGTAACAAAGCAAAATAATATTTTAAAATTTCCTAATTTAAAATTAAATTAAAATTTTGCTTTTGTTACTATTTAGCTTTTTACATATTTTTGAATTTTAAACGAACTTTTAGAGTACACACTATATAAGCGGATTCTAACCGTTACGCATACATTTATATTTAATATAGAAGTTTATAAAAGATTTCATCTGACTTTTTAATGAATATAAGAAAGTGCTATTCTCCAGTTTATAAATTAAACCATGTATGCAACTTTCACATGATTTTTCTCGGAAACTCTTTATCTCGGTGTGCTCGAGTGTGAAAGTATAGGGAGAAAAGAGGAGGTTGCACTGGCGCAAAAGACAAAGATATTGGAGGAGATATAGAAGTGGTGGATTATATATTAGGCGTGTTGATAGCTGATGAAACAGCGCGGGGAAAATTCGTGAAATTAACGAACCGGGAACCCAGGATAGCCACGAAGTCCGGTGTGTCCCTGCAACAAACCAACGTACCAATTGTCACTCAAAACGTTAAACTCATTGTCACGCGTTATTATATTATTTAACAAGGCGCATGATTTTAAACATTTCAAACATTATTAAGGTTATTCGCGTGCTGCCATTTATTTATTACCGCGTGCTTCATTATCTTTGTCGTTATTAATGTAATTATTAAGTTTATCGCACGGTTTTGTGTATTGTATAAACTCCGTGTGGGCTTATCTTATCAGCCAAATTGAGCGTATACTATTGTAACAAGCTTATAATTTTATGTTTAAAAGCGACAGCATCGATTTATCATCTGATTGCAAAAGTATTGTATCGATGCGACCTGCATCTGATAAGCACGATGTTTTAATTTTTAATAATAATTGAAAGTACAGGTGCTCGTGTTTGAAAATTTTCAGCGTCAACGCATTAAAATATAAACAATGTTATGCAGATAACGTTTAATAATGCAGTTGCACATAATGCCGTCTAGTGTTGTACTAAAGATTATTGTACCTCCGTAGAATCTCGTTGAATTTTTTTCCCTCCTCCCTCCATTTCAGAGAGAGAGAGATATTTGAATTTTTTACGTTACATGCATGAGATTACCAAGTAATGCGCGCACTTTCATTCTAATCCGTTAGAGCTTACTTCTTCATTAACTTTTTAACGAGCTTTTCCTCAGCAATTTCATTTCGGCCTTTATATTATGTTCCGCGGAATAAATTTGAATTTAAAAATAGTTGCCGCCGCGGCCATCGAGAGAACACCGATGTGCTTTTAATTTCGAAGAATCTCTTGTCATTCTTGAATGAATATTGTGGAGGAGAGAGAAACAGCTGCGGGCCTAATTAAAGAATCCGAGATCCCGAATAAAGCGCACCGATTCGAAAGAGCTTTATCTCTGGCGCGCGCGCGACAGTAAGGGAAAAAAGGACGAGTTTGATTAATTTTCTAATTCCAACCGGCCGTCCTCGTCCCACGCGCCTCCTCCGACGCGGCGACGCGCGGCGACGTAGTCGAGAGATAGCGCGGATTTGTGATTAATTAGTAATTTCCTCGCGGAAAGATATACCGAGTCAAAGGTCAGCCGGCAGGTCTCCAGCGCGCCGAGGCACTTAGGGGACGCCTCTCTCGCTCCTCTGCCTCTTCGTAGCAGAAACGCGAATTAATTGATAACACGTAGAGAAGGTATATATATATCCGACCTCTACACCTTCTTGCCTTCTCTCAGATCTTTTTCAGTTCCACTAATTCTTATTGCGTTTATATTTTCACTTTTTATAGACATTAACGCAAAATTCATTTAAACGCGCGATGCTATTACAATTTAGCGCGGTTTTATTATTTACAGTATTTATGTGTACGAGTTGAGCAAAATCATTTATTTTTAACTCGTAAAAAGTATTTATGTTATAGAAAAGAATTGTGATTTTTTTTTGATGATTATTCATAATTACAATTTTTTAAGATGTTGATAATTATTTTTATTCTTGAAAATGATTATAATTTAGACTATGTTCATCTACTTTTGTTTAAAATTCACTTATATTCTTACCGTTGATCCGACATCGCCAGTTTCGCCTTTATGTCCCTGAAATTCCATCAACAATTAAAAACGCCGCATATTTCATTTGAATTTTTATCAAGCACTGTACAACCCCTATATTATCCCATTTTCCGCTTGCACTGCCAATATTTATTATAATCAAACTTCGTCTTATTTGGAAGCAAATCCCAACCTTGAAGGGAGAAACAAAAGGGAGAACTCAAGTAAAATAATATACAGTTTAATAAAAAAAAAAGTAGAAGAAAAAAACATATGGTGAGAAAAGAAAGCCAGAAATAAAAGGAGAAATCAAAAAATAATATACCGGAAAACCATTCATGCCAGCCGTACCGGGCGTACCCTGTAAGAAGTGTTATTACAAATTAAAACATATGGTTAGATACTAGACTAGGACATGCACCGATCTGTAGCCGCGCGCTTTTCCGTATTTCAATAGACATATTTTTAGTATTTTAATTCTTTTATTACGAGTGAAACTATAATTTAAAAAAAAAAAATTAAAAACTAAATTCTAACAATTTTCAACATGATAGAAATTCTTCTATAAAGCAAAAATTTTTAATATTTTACAGAGCTGCATATAAATTTCTAATAATTCTAGAACGCAATTGAATTACTATGTAAAAGCATTTACTTTATTTTATCACAGTCAGTTACATGTTGAAAAAGTAAATACTAATTGTCACTGCACAAAACACATTTGTGTTTTGCATGTATTTTGAAAGTGACGCACTGCAGCAAACGGGTGATTCATTAACGCTAAACCCGCAATTCTCTGATTTAATTTGTCTGCTAGAAACACGCGAAGAATTAAGAAAAAAGCTATCAAGTTAAAAAGAGTTTCACTTTAGAATGCACTTTCCCATTATAAAGTGTAACCGAATGCTACTGTTATTTACAATCTAATAATGACAATTTTGTTTTGATGTAGGTTATATCCAATTGTTGATATTATATTTTAGTCCTAAACTACTTATTACGGAAGCTCCAATTAGAACAAGTTAGAATATCAATTTTCAATGTTTGGAGTTAAAGAAGCTACTACTTCGAATGTAAGTTCTATTAATACTACCATGCATATACTCATATACTCATATTACTAAATATATTTGCATTTAATATAATGAAGTATACCTTCGGAAATGCTGATACACTTTTTGGCATTCTCTAAATTGAATATTTAATTGTATATCAACACTTCGGAATAGATAAAAGAAAATTCTAACTAATATATATATATTGATATTATACTTATCACTGATCTACAAAAGAAAAAGTGACAAATCAAACATGATTATCCGTTAGTTCGCGACAAATTATGTACAGTCTCAATTATCTCGGGATCCTGATTATATATCATGCAGCGCCAGGCGCTGGCCCTTTGTACATCGACGGTACATATTTTGCGCTCAAACGTCAAAGCCCCATATGTGCGCGAGCGGACGCACAGTAAGACGCTTTCGCGTATATATCTATATACATACATATGTGTACACATATAAATACAGCACAAGAGTACTACATAAGAGGATTTGATAAAGGAGAACTCACCGGTGCACCTGCCTCGCCGGGATCGCCTTTTTTCCCCTTTTTGCCGCGTTTCCCCGCTGGCCCTGGACTGCCTGGCGGACCTGCAACATTATTAAGTCCGAATATACATATATATTACGGCGGGGATGAAAGTACAAGCTGGTTTATGAGCATCGCTCGCTATATAGTGCTTAAAAGTACGAACGTTTGCCTCGGCGTTTCGCGCATTGTTATATACTCTCTGCTGAGAATGAAATTTGTTACATCCCAGCAGGATTTACGCGTACTACGCCGAGATCAAAATATTTTCTACGAGAGAATAACGTTTTCTGGATTATACATACTTAATATGTTCCAGTAGTATTAATAGTAAAAGGTATACTAAATTTTTTTTTTAAAACACCTTATTTTATAATTTAATGAATTCTTTTATATTGATATCGGTGTGGAATAATGAATATGCTATAATCCTTTCAAAGAGATCATTCACTCTTTGAAAAATATATTTAGGGAAAAGGTCATAAAATTTAACATAAAAAAAAATAGGTGCAATGCTTAAAAATCCTATTTCTTTTTTAATAAGTTCAATCAAGCTTGAAACTTCCTTGACTTTCTATGTCAAGATCAAATCACCAGTGATTCAATAATTATTTTTCTGAATTGCCCAGGTCAGATACATTTCTTAAAATAATTATATACATTTTAAAATAAAGTAAAGTGTGTTCTATACAAATAACGAATGAAGCACTTATAAGATGTAAATTAACATTATTTTCTCGCGCGCTTCTTTGGAATGCACGAAGATGCGAAGAGTTAATGAACTAGTCATAATGTGTACGCAAGGATGTTTACCTATGTATAATAGGAAACGTTACAAGGGCTGAAAACTTGAGAGCGCATTTGTGGTTAGATGCAGCGACGAATGATAAAGTACCCTTTCGACGATAAACTACTATTTCTATCTCTCGGGGAAAAGTTTATTTTCTGGGTTATGTAAGCATATATGAACGTGTTCACGTATGAAACAATATTATACCATTATATATATATGTATAACACAAGTAAGCGTAGCGTCGGTTCAGAAAAACGGACGTAAAAAATTGTTATGTTATCAGCTGGTGTTATAATATTACATTGACATTCTTAGGTATGTCATATTATTGTGATGTCGGTCAATGTTTTCATTATACGGAAAAACATGTTATGTTATCAGCTGGTGTTATAATATTACATTGACATTCTTAGGTATGTCATATTATTGTGATGTCGGTCAATGTTTTCATTATACGGAAAAACATGTTTATTACACACAGTTTAGATAGTTAAAATGATATTATTTTTTTTTTCAAATCATGGAATTTAATATTTAAATTTTCCATAATTAAATAATAAAGCACCGTGTTATCCAAGCCTCAACGCTGCGCACATCCGCGCCCCAAAGTTTATTCTCCCGAACTACAGCGCGTATATATATAACGCACGCGGCACAGTAATTAATTAATCGAAAACTGTACATTTATAGCGCCGTAAATTGCTTTATCGAGTCTGCTTTATTCGCGAATATACCTGTATACCCGGTATACATACGAATTTATCACTCCTCGTGTATTTGTCCGCGCGGCAACGCAGAACAAACGCGAGCGCGAAAGATCATTTACCACGTATTATACAAATACATTAATAGCTTCGACATAAATTCAACGTTCGCCGGTTGTATTAAAGTAGCGAACGAAAAGAAAATGTAAACATTAATCCTGCGAACGGCGCGTAATATATATAGGAGCGTTTTATTGGATTGGTTTCGTTAGGGTTATATAGGCGACCGCAAGCAGCCACTGTCGCGTATACCTTTGATGATCTGTTGGTTCGCGCTATTTTATCAGGTGTGTATGCGTGGTGCGGAATATAGCGAGCATAATGAAAAAGGAAGAGAGAGAGAGAGAGGCGTGTGTGTGTAGGGTCAAGTAGGGGCCAATATTGCGCACTGATAATGCCACAACACTCGCGAGTAGGGTAATTAAATGGAGTGGCCTGATTTATTTGCCGCGCTACGGGTGAAACATGCGTGGAATGCAGTCGTTCTCTCACTCTCTCTTCTCGCTCAGTCAGTGCTTATCCCCATTATCTCTCTTCGTTCTAATCTTCGCGATCTTTACGGTCTATTTCTGACTGTGGACTGTTATTCCCTACGAGTGTCTTTATTTTCAGTGTTTTCAGCTCGGTTTTCAGTCTGGAAATGTGTCGTGTAGCTTTGTCGTTGCGTTTTTGTTTTGAAATGACATTCTTTCGAGGTATCTAAGTTTAAATCCTTGTTAATCCCAATTTCGTAGATATATGAACGACAATGCTGGGAGAATATAAAGTGTATAAAATGTAGAAACCCCTTTTATTAATGAAGGGTATGTTGCACAATTCTATTGTAGATCGTGAAACAACGCGTGTCTTGCTGGACTCGGTATATATCTACTTATTTCCACTTAACAAGAAGTATTGACGAAACTGTTTTTAATAATGTACGAACAAAAAAGCGGTATTACATTAGTTTAAAATTAATAAAACTAGATTATTGAAAGAATTGTGATCAAAGAGTAAAGTTACATAAAAAAAACTGAAGATTCAATTAATTTTTTGTTTTGAAATATATTGTTTTTCACGTTTTATCGGTCCTTGTACGGGACAGCATACAAGGAGCAGCTTTACTACAGCTTATAAGAAAATGTATACATGTATATTTCTCGATCCGATACAACTAATCAGAAGACAAAATATATCCATCCTCTATCCCGGCAATCCACCTCAAGTATATATATAGTATATATATACATCCAATCCCATTTTTCTCGCTCGTCCATCCGCCCGTCGTAAAACTTTTCCACATATTCTCTCTTTATTTCCGAAACCCTCCACCCACCACCACGAGATTCCGTATATTTACATTGGAAGTTGTCGCGGCATATTGCCGCGCGCTCTATAACCCCCCACCCCTCTCACTCCTCACTCTCTGCCATGGCTTTTTTCAGCGCGCCAGCTAAACCCTCTCGGCACTTCGTCTTCTCGCGCACTTCTTCCTCTCTCTCTCTCTCCTTTTTTCACCCCCTTTGCTCGCTTTACGGCGGTAAAAGCGTGCGCGCAACGACCTGTCTCTAAAGCTGTTCGTGCCAAACCGCTGCTATATATATATATATATATATGTATGTGTGTGTGTGTATGTATGTATGTATGCGCGGAACAAAACGACCGCGAAAGGATAAAATCAGGTAGGGCGCGCATTGTACACGCATATATACACGGCCTCCCGCGCGCAAACGCGGATGTGTATACGCGAAAGCTACGGAGGAGATGTGCAGCAGTCTCAGATTTATACCTTGGTCGTTGAGTTTACCGAATTTCGCGCCCAACAGCTGCTGAAGGGAAAATTTTATTTTCTTTCTTCATTTTTCTTTGTTCGCCTCGCTTGTTTTACAAGCGAATTCTCTGTACCCGGTATTTTGTATGGCAAGTAAATTTTCGTCACTCGATCGTTTTTCCGATTAGTAAAGAAAATAATTATTTTTACACAGTATTTTTATTCGGACGAGGTATGCTTGAGAAAAATTATTATATTGTGACTAATATTAAAATTGCAACTAAGAAATATTCTGACGAGCAATAAGGTAATATTGATTTATTAAGTGGATATCTGCAAATATTATGACTTAATTTTACCATTTTAAGTTATATCCACGTAACATATTTACCAGAAGTGTACCGTTTATGCACCAATGTATCATATGTTTTTTAGACTTTTTTTTTCAGATTTATAGCCTACAGAGTCAAGGTTATAAATTCGAACAAAAGAAAACGTTTCTTTTGAAAAATAAATCTCATTTTTTTCTTCTCATTATGTCCTATTCAGAGGACTTTGCAGTGCGATTAGAGATGGTCGGAATTTTTTACAAAGCCAAACAAAGAAAAATAATTGCATTCGAGTACAATGCAAAAGTGTTATCTTGTTTCGACAAAATAATAGACTATATATGTATACATAGCGTAATTACGCAGTAAGCGCGTTTGACTGCCCTAAATAATATCTCGATAACAGTGTAAGCGCTCAAAGGACTTGGCTAAACTCGTGTTTTCAGGTGTTCCGAGAAAGCAATTAGGGCCACAATTAAAAAAGAAAAGGACATCTCCCGCGCAAGAGCAGTTAAACAGCACGCGCCAAGTATTCTTAATCGTTTGCGTTATCAATGCACGCGCCAGGGGTAACTAAATCCGATAATGATAAATGCTTTTTAATCGCAGTAGCTTGTCGCCACGGCGCGCAAAGTAAAGAGACAAAAGGCTGCAAAAAAAAAAAAGGAAAATAGAGGAAGAGGTTCCGTCATTAAAAGAGAGGGGTGGAATTTTCACTCGGCACTTGCGCGCGATGCTTGAAAACGTTAAAAGGGAACGCAAACTTCATTAACTTCCATTCTCATTTTCTAGCCTTTTTCCTCTCACTCTCTCTCTCTCTCTCCTCCTCCTCCTGCTCTTTGCTTCCCTCTGCCGATCTTTTATTTTTCTCCTCTCTTATACACTCTCGTCTTCCTCGTCATCTGCACCTTTCTCTTTCACGCTTTTATCGTTCGTACTCCACCGCTCTTTAAGCTCTTTATTTGTATTAATCTTTTTTTTTTTAAACATTCTCATTCTCTTTCTCGAAATCTTTGAGCTGCAATAATTACTATGGCGGATTTGCAAGAATTTCGAGGATTTTTTTTGAATAAATTTTAGCTTGAAATTTCAAATTCGCTTTTACAAATTATACAGTAGTAACAAACTTTATATTTCACATGTCCTATTATTTTTATTCTCCTGTATGAGACAGAGATTGGAAAGACTCGAAAATTTAAAGCTTAATTTATTATTTGCCTCTTTCATCTCTTTGAGTATTATAACAAATTCTGATGAATACCTAGTGGCAGAAATTTCGAGTTAGATATGCAACTTTTGCTTTCACCGCAATTTATCCGAATGAATTGAGTTTATCGACTAGGGCGAGGGAATCGATTTGCATAGACAAGTGTACCCTCTGGACGTTTTTGTGACTATTCAAATATGGAAGTCCGGACAAAATTGATCTTTTAGAAAAGGCTTAAATCTTTATTCATTGAGTACTTTGAACTTTAGCAAGATTCATTGTTTATTTTACTTATTTTTCGTCGCTTCAGATTTAATTAAATTGTAAAATATGCTGAATTCTAACTTTAATATATGTTTAATTAATTGTGACTGAAGCAAGAAAACAAATGTTATAATTAAAATCTTAATAACGACAGAGTTTAATAAAAATGTAAATGTAAACTAGTTTTATATACCATATTCGTGAAGAGCTTAAATGAATAACTACATTATTATGTATTATAATTTCATAAAGTGTAAATACAAGCTTAATTGTATTTTTCTAGTTGATTTATCATAAATCAGTAACTCAATTTCTTTAAGAAAATATTGACAAAAACTGTTTTACATATTTTATTTTAAATACTATTTTTATACATTCTTAATTATTCTTTAATACATTAAATTTGTGACAAATATAAAATTATTATATAAAATTAATTAAATATTTGTATAAAATAATAATACTTAGCCTTTATTGTCGTAAAATACTGTTCTATTTAAATAGTTGGTTGTATAACTTTTATACAGGTATATACAGGTATACACACACATATATATATATACGCTGCTGTTCATGAAATCATAAAAAGAAACAATTTTCTCGCTGTAGATATTAATTATTATATGCATAAATCAAACGATTCAGAATGATTTAACCGTTTTCAATTGACGTTTAACACAAAGAGAAGTTTATTCCCAGCATTAATGCAGACGCACATAAAAGACTGATTTTTTTCACCCCGATCAAATATTGCGCGCGTTCTTTTAATCTCGATCGAATTCCCATTGAGCGTCGAAAGCTTTTAAAAATGTTCACTCCGATAAATCATCGCCGCAGCGGCGGCACAATGGCGAAAATCTCCCCGCGGAATCGTACTTTCCAATCGCGGCCTCTCGCGTTCTCATCGACTCTAATGCAGCCAGTACATATACATATATATAACACGAAGTTCGCGCAGGCCAAGAAGTTTAGTCCCGCCGCGGGAAAATGTTTTAATTAAAGTAGTAGTTGACCGCAAAATAAGGTTACACAAAGTAAATAGAGGAGAGAGAGAGAGGGAGGGAGGGAGAAAAAGGGGAAAGAAAAAACGAAGAGAAGAAGAAGAAGAAGCGCTGCGGACCGCGCGGGGGGGGGGGGTAAAGTCGATCTTTATCCGCCGCTGATAGATAGATCTCATTTTCTCGATCTAATCGAAAGGAGCCCCCCGAACGCTTCTGAGTCGGCATTTATCCTCGGGCTGTCGGCGAGCGCGCGTAGCTCGAAAATTCAATTCACTCGCGTAGCGCGCGCTCTCCTCTTCTTCTCTCTCTCTCTCTCTCTCTCTCTCTCTCTTCCTCTCTCTCTTTCTGTGTAGTGCATGCTCTCTTCTATCACGGGCTTTTCTTCGCGCTGCACACACCGGAATTTATTTCTACGGGGCGCGAATCTCGAAAAATGAAGCCGTTCTCTCGCACACTCTCTTTTTGCTTGGCAGCATCGCCATGTATGTGTGTGTGTATCTGTGTGCGTGATTCGTTTACTGCGGATGCGAAGTCTTTGCTTGGGTTGTGTGATAAACAGCCCATAGCGGATGATAATAGTGCGCTCAATGTTATAAAAGAATATCGGATACTTATCGATGTAATAATATAATCTCCAAATTATTTTCGCTGATTAAATTAAATATTATTATAAATATGAATTATGATCTTATTTAAAATCTGCACGTTCTTAACGAGTAACAAGAGTTCTGCTATTTCATTACGGTATTATAATATATAAAAGCGTGAGAATTCAATTTATTCATTTAATTATTGCAGTTATTGATTTTCGGAGCAGAAGCTTCTTTTTGAAAAGGAATAAATTAATATAAAGCTATATCGATAAAATTGAATGTATCATGAACCGAACTGATGTTTATTGTCGCGCTTGCGAAGTATGCCATCGTATCGAATGGAGTCGACTTATTGTGATACTATATTTTACAATGCCCTATATTGAATTATGGACAGATATGTCAGCTTGGAGTTGGAACAACAGCGCGTGTCTTGATCTCATAAGCCAGATTATTATCAGCTAATAAGAGGATTGGAACTTCCACAAAATACCATTCGTCCCATATATTTTCTTTTTCTTTTCGAGATGGAATATGTTAGTAAGGATTAAATATGGAGTATATTGTATAATATAATTAAGCAATAAAACAAACATTGACAATTACATAGTATCCATCGTTATTATCTCGAAATCAATGTATATGTATTATTAGCTTAACGAGGCAATTGATGCAGACAGAAAGAATACAAAAAAAAGCATACTACAATTAAAATACAAAGTTCCTTTTGTTAATTGTATACTCGGAAACACGAAGCGCATCTCGTCAGATATATTCGAAGCAGCTCGCCTCTTGATTAATGAATAAAAATATCTCGAGTTATCATCGTGAGCTTCCATTTCAATAAATCCATCAAACGCGCAGATGAAAAATTCATCGACTCGTCGAGAGAGAGAGAGAGAGCAAGAGAGAGAGTGGAACTAGAAGCAAACAATTTTTCCAAGAACAAAAGTTCCGGCTCCGTGTATAGGAGGACTGCTCAACTTCCAAGCGCGACACTTTGACGGGGGAATGCATCTCCGAGGAATTCGTGTGGCCGTCTCTCTCCGCAAGCAACTCCGGGCCCCGCGAGGCTTTGACTCTCCCGCGTGGTCTTGGGCTTCTGCCGGTAGCCGCTGCGCAATCGCGATAACACCTGGGGATAGAGCGACCGGAGCGACCGGCGGCGGCGGCGGCGGCGCGTCCTCACCTATACTGTCATAAGTCAACCTGATGAATAGTATAAGATTGCTTGCGTGTGTATCTCGCGACATGGGGTTTTCAGAGCCGCATAGGACCCCCTATATACTATATAGCTTTCCGAGAGCTCGTTTCTCATGCCGCTCGCGCGAACGCTCTTCTCCTGTCCGCCCTGTGTGATTGACGGCTTTTATCATTCTTTGTATATATATATTTGCTTTGTTTACTATCTAGTATTTCTTTGTATATACTATGCCTTCACCTCCCGCGTGTCATGGGATAATTTGATTTTTTTTCGTTCCTTGAGGATTTTGCGCCGGGATAAACTGCATTCCTGAACTTATGTATTAACTTCTAACTTATATCGTAACGATGTTTTAGTATTATTTATATTTTTGTTATACTTTCATCCTTTTATACCTAAAGTTTTAATATGTATATCTTCAAGTTTGTTATATATCGACGCTATAGAAAATAATGAACCGAAAGAAAATGATTTTCTCTTTAGTAAGCCTGAGCGATTAAAGTACGGAATTTCCAGCATATTCGAGACAACTAATAAATCGGAGATTTTAGTAAAAATTTCGCCCGCATAAAAGCGAGTATAGGTATAGGGTAAGCCGGGCGGGGAAACTCGAGGATGAGCGCGCCTCTCGCGCCTCGTCACATCAAAAAGTTATCATCGAGCTTCCGCATGCTCGATAAAGCCGCCGCCGCCGCCGTCGCTACCGCCGCGCGCGGGCCGAATGGCGCGTGGCAAGTTTTCTCCGCAAGTGACTTATAAATAAAGATGCAGAGACCGGGCGGATAGAGAAAGAGACTGAACGCTCGAGCAAAAAGAGAGGTGAGGAACTGTGCCGAGAGTCGAAGTTTCCTCCTTTTTTTTTTCTTCTTTTTTTCGAAAACTGCTACGCGACGACGACGACGTCGACCGAATCGATGATTTGCAAGCTCGTGTACTCCGCATAGAGATTCATATTTTTATCAGTGTTGGAAAAAAGTTAGTTCACCATGCATCGTTACGTGTGATTATATTTTCTGAATTGATTTCTCCCAACTGATGATATACTATTGGACACCGGTAGAATGGACGAAGAAAATATAGCGAATTGCATTTGAAACTATAGTCGAAATATATAATGCAAAAAAGTTAATTTATCGTCGGAAATAAATTTGATTTGCTATAGTTTAGAAAAGTTTACGTGAATACACGACAGCCACCGACACAAAGACACTCTTTACACATTTGACAGGGTTATATACTCTTATCGAGGAGAAATGTTTGTATATAACAAAACCATCCATCAGAATATTAAAGGCGGAAGAAAAAATCGTCGAGCCGCAGCAGGATCGGCTCTAAACTCTGCCACAATCTCCCGCTTTCCGGGCAGTTGCCTATAGCCATTGATTTTCCATACATTTCCTCGCTCAGAATTTTCCCCGCCAGCCTTCGCTTCGTATATCGTCACGCCTAGTACACATTCTCACAGAGCTCAGAGTCCAGCGTAGAGCGACGCGTTAGCATAATCGGAAATACCGGCGTCGTAAACCATGTCGCGGACCCAGCTTCCACCCAACGTCTTCATATTTTAGGTTTCGTTCGTTCCCTCAACCCGGCAGATCCCCAACGACTGCATCATCTGCACGTCAGCGAATTAACATGTTTATAACCTTCCGAACTCTAGACTCGCGCATAATCCGTTTAGCGCGTCGATTACAGGTGAATCCTATCCCTGCAGTTTGGGGTACTGTTTGCTACGGGGCTGTGTATATGGTATAAATAGTTGAGTCGTGCGCAGCTCCTGTCCCCCCCCTTGCTGGCGCATTACATTCGGCGAGATATTAAAGCGGTAAACTGGCGAAACGGGATTGGCCCGGCATAGCAGCAGTAGCAGCAGCAGCAGTTGTGCAAGCCCAGTTTTCCGGCTCCAGTTCCGCTTCCTCCTCCGCCTCGTGTACTCTTTGATGTCTGCCGGGGCTTAATTGCCTCCATTAGTAATGCGTTTACACAGGGGGAGTACACGGGAGGGACGGCGGGATACAGGGATACCGGGACTACTGCTACTACTAATAGGTGGGGCGGGAGGGGAAGGATGGGGAGGTAGGGCAGTAGCGTAAGGTAAACGCGAGACGAAATTTCATGCTTTGCCCATTGAGTGTGGGTACGCAGCTCGGGTCTCACTCGCGTATACACATGTATATAAGCGCACAGCAGAAGGCTTGACTTCCTGTTGCCGCCCGTCACCGGGAGTATCTCATTTAATTACAGCAGCCTCATCTCTCTCCCTCTTCCGCGCGAGCATTCCGGACCTCTTTCCTCTCTCTCTCTGTGTGTGTGTGTGTGTGTGTGTGTGTGCGTCGCCCTCTTCTCGTATTATGGGCCTTTGCCCTGCCAAACGCAAACGGATATAAATATGTGCTGAATTGGATGGGATCGAGAGAAAGCAGTTGTGGGGGAGCGGGGATGCCGCACGCGTGGGATCCGCGAGACCGATAACCAAGTGGATATCGTAGTTTCCTGATTTAATATGTTGTATAATGCGAAGAGGCTGCATTACTTACCGCGATTAGATGCCCGAGATTTATTTCGCTTTGGCTCTTTCATTTTTCTCGTTAGCTTGGGTTGTTCAAAGGACAGAAGGGGATTCGCGCTGGACATGGACATTCGGGGATGGTAAAAGATTAAGCTTATACTGTCAAAAACATGAGACTTATTGCTGAAGAGTATAATATCTTGTACGAAAGGTCCTTCTAATGAGTGTATTTTGTCCATAATTAAGCAGTATATTTATCATAATTTCTATGAATTATCCGTTTAAAGCTGAAAGAGCCATAACATCACCGATGCAAGCACGAATATGCCCGCTTATCAGTAAGCATCAGTAACTTTTTACCATAATTTTATATCAGTTTTACTTCATCAAACGTATATAAAGCTGCTGCAACGGAACTAGTTGAGAATTCTTTTGAAAAAGGAAGTAAATAACTGAAGCTTCGAGAAAAAAAAAAAGAATAACGTACATAGGCAGACTTTGGAGGGGTCGCGCATTAGGATTCATCGCATCAAAGTTTGTTAATTTAGCGAAAAGTCAATTTACTAAGCACTCGTTTGTTTAGTTTCTAACTAATTAGCCCTTTGACACGCGCAAAACGGCATCCCATTAAGTATATACTTACGACTCGCTCACGGCGGCCTCCTCTTATGCAATCCTCTAACGTATGCGCCAATGTCATTAGCTAATTCAATTTTTCGTCGATCGCAGCCGACATATATGTTTTGCAAATTCAGCAGCAAACAAGTCGTATAGCGCGCGAAATAAAATGTTTTTGCCCCGCGCGAGCGTCGCACGCTACGGCACATAAATATATCCTCCATCCCCAGCAAATATATCATCTGCCATAATTTCCCATCGCTTCTGTTTACGTCTCACCAGCCGTGGTACAAAAACAAACAGCCGGAATATATACGTATAGCGAAAGAATGGAAAAATCGCAAACTTTACGTCCTTGTGCGCGCGCTTCATTCGCTAACTTTACATCCTGCACTAGCGTTATATATCGAAAGAAAGCGCGAAATTCTCTCTCTCGCTCTCTATCCATTTCCTACGACTATTTGACTTTGGAAAAGTCACAGGAATTCCGCTCTCCTGTCCTACCCTATATATATATATACATAGGAACGTGTCAATACAGATATATACGCGCGTGTAGATAAAGGCGCGCGGCGCGCGACTCGAGTGTATATGTATGTATATCTTGTGGCGGGCGCGCATATATCGCTCGTGCAAATTCCCCCGAGCAAACTTAAGGGGGAAATAAGTGGATACCCTGATGTACCGTAAGTCGCTTGAAAAATGTACGACCTGCGCCGGCACTGTATCACATACACACAGACATACGTACGGTGGCGAGGCGGTAAAAGAGCGAGGAATCTCATTGTTTCGCCTCTCGCGCGAGCGGCTGGCAAGTGCAGCTCGAGAGCGCTAGAAAAGGAGGACTCCCCTATGGCTGCCGCGAGCGAGAGAGACACGAAGACACAGCGCGGTCGAACTTTATTCCCACAAGTCTGCCGCACCGACCTTCGTATAGAAAGCGATGGCTTCCTGCTTAAATACTGTATATGGATCTTTGGAGGTAATCGAACTTTGACGGGATTTCCACTCGTTTGCTGTTATGATACACTTTGTATTTTATGATATATAAATGTCCGATAGATCTGATGACTATACAGACCCTTTATATTCGAAGTAAAGGTTTGTACTGGTACAGAAGGTGCACAGTAGAATTTTCCGCGTTTATCTTTATTTTTTATTACAAAATTAACTCTCAGCAAGTGAAACTTGTAACAGCCGGTTATAAAAAAATCCGCATGCGTCTAATTTGACGAAGTCCTGAAACAACAAAAATCCTGGCACTGTATACATTTCTAATTCCATCGCTCTCCTGTCGCTTCTGCACTACATAAGGCGAGGGCGTCGTATCTGATCGCGCTATCGTACAATATCGAGCCAAAGGAATTGAATGAAGCGCGGGACGATTTATAATGCACTCTCGATTTCCCCAGAGGTGCAGAGCCGCGAGCGGGAAGTGCGACTCGGCGCACTCTATATACCAGCTGCCGCGTGTGCCACATTACGGACGGGCGCGCGGGAGTAAATTAGTTAGCTCGCGATTCTCGGAGGCGCGAGGAATGCGGCTTCGTGGTAAAACGGCGTTGATGGAACCTCGCTGGCGCGGCGCACATCTGTCCTGGGTCTGTGGGCCGCGCGAGCACGACACTACTGACCGACATATATAACGGCTGGCTTGCTGTCCTTTGGCACGTTGTTCTCGCTCTCCTAACTTTCCCGGCTGTGCGGAGCTTATCGCGGTGAACCATCGCGACGAGAGAGAGAGAGAGAGGAAAGAGTAGGCGCTCGTGCGGAAAGATAAATTAGCTCGGGAGCTATGCTAGCGGAGCGAGGCTCGATTGTGCCATGCACGCGCGCGGCTGCGAGATATTCTTTCGAATTGGGTTATCGGAGCGAAGGATATGTATGGATCTTTGCGAAAATTTAAAAAACAAAAGTTATATATATGTTCTGAATTGTGACGTCACTGGTCGAGGCGTATAATAATGGATTTCTTGGTGCGTGTACATTATCGAGTTATGCCCCGATATAATTTTATATTGACTCATAAGTGCAATCGATCGATGTATATCAAGTACTGACAAATCATGTACTGTCATGCTCTCTATATGTGAAACAGAGCTTCGCTAGTGCATAAACAATTGTATTATAAAGTTTTTCAATCCTTAATTTAGGTTATTTTCAGATATTGCAACAATATATATTTCAATTATAAAGCGTATATAATATATATATAAATAGTACTGAAATCATCCATAATGACGCATAAAATTTTTACAGTATACATAGTTTAGGATAGAAATTCAGGTGCGCGCACCTTCGCGCTTCCTTTTTGTCGCGGAACATCAATGACAAAGACAAACTATCGAGTTAAAAGTATAAAACCGCAACACGATGCAGCCACAAGAGCCCGGCACGCAAAAAAACCCATTACCGTAACAAACAGTACATAAAGACACGCGCCACGCGCAGTCGATATCCCTCTCTTCTCCCGAAGCTTCTTCCATCGCACTACCCGCACCCTTACATATACCTGCACGGCGAAATACGAATTTAATAACCCCGCGTCGGCCGGAGCTTATGTGCGTTTAGCAGCTCCTTCCGTACGCGTTTATAGTCGCCACTATGCACACTTTTCGCCGCTTCATGCAAAATTCATTTGCACGCACATTTGCGTACACTTCTCGGCTGCCGCTATAGCTGGGACGAGTAGGTGCGCCGCTGGGTGTCATATAGCGTCGGGCGTCGCGGTCTACTTTATTAATGATCTCAGTCGGTTCTCTCTCTCTCTCTTTCTCTCGCTCTTGATGGAGCTCGCAGCTCGTAAATGCCATTTTCCAGGCGTGCGCGTCGCCGAGGTAAAAGTGCATGGGTATAGCTGACGCATGCCGAGCTGCTGTTGGATACGAAGGTGGAGTCCCGCTGAAAAATGCTGCAGGAGTCGTTATAAAAGAAAAGAGGGAAATGATTGGTGAGAAATTTGAATTTTACCGAACGTCCGCGCGACTTTTCGTTTATGTGCACGGCTTATATTTTTCGATATATATTTTTATAGATACTTTATTAAGGAGTAGATTTTTCGTCATAGCATATTATGATACTAAGGAAAAAATTAACGTTGTATACTCGGCATGGACGTACAGTTGACATTATATATATATAAATAAATAACTTTATAATAGCTATGTCACTAAAAATTCTTTATTATCCAGTATAATTGCTATATATCGATTCGTGTGTGATAGAGATTCAAGGTAAGACGTGCAAAAAAATGGCAATTTAAAAGGTATATAATGTACGACGATGAAAATTCCTTTGAATTGAATCATATAACCTAAGATTCTGAAAGAACTTTCTTGTAAATCAATGTTAATGATCACTTCCATTATCTGAATTATAATAATAATATTTCGTATATATATAGGGTTGCAATGCGAGATTTCTCCCAAAACAACGCACAATACTGTTCACATTTCCAATATATATATATATATATATGTATATATGTGCATCGCCTCCAATACGCATCGCGCGGCTATAGCCATCAGCGCAGGCGTGTAAGTGCCGCGACGTGAGCGCAGTGCACATCCTAAGCACGTCGTGAGAACGTTGTGGAACATGGAATATCGCGCCGCGGCTCGAGCTACTGCTGCTGCCGGTATACACCAGCCGCAGCGCGACGACGAGGCGCGAGTCTAGCGCGCGATTTTCCCCTCCGCGCGTTATACGTATACCGTAAAGTTTTACGAGGTGATTAGAACGCACTGCGGCCTGCAGGCGAAAAGCTCCCAAGTTTTGTGGAGAATCGAGGTTTTAGCACGGCGAATATGCGGTACATAATAATGGAAAATGTGATTTTGAGGCTGCAAAAGGTACAGTAGTTTTTGGCCGTTGCGGCTGCCAATTCGAAGCGATGCGTATACTGATTTTTTAATCGCAGCGTTATAGCATTCGACGTGTCGCTCTGGAACGCTGGAAATGTATATGCCGAGGATTGAGCGATCTCACTTTCAAATCCTTATACATACATACGAGGCCTATATTTAGAGCTCTCTCACTTTTGTGTTTACATATCGCTTGTCACTGACGGCTGCTATTTGAATTTCGAGGGTGTGTGAGTAGGAAAAAAAACTTTGCTGATTCGAATGGACACCTGATTTCCTCAAACTTTTATCATTTTATATGAATCCCTTTTCACTCTTGAGTCAACTGCGCACATTCTCAATATATATATATATATATATATATATATACCTATAGCATCCTTCACCCGTCTGAACTTAAAATCTTTAATACAGTCGAGCGATTCCAGAACTTGGCTGCGGCGCGTTATCTCCTGCGACAATGGCATCCCTCCACGCACCTAAACATCGCATGTCACGTATTCTCGTTATATATATATATATGAGGGTGGTTCTCTGAGAGATCGTACACAAAATTTTTTTTTTTAAAGGAGAATCTTCTTATTTTACGTCCAATGCAATAGCAAAGCTTAACATAAAATCTGACTCTCATTAACTGATGTATACAGTGTATTTGTTTTTGTTCGATTGCATTAGTTCCATTATCAGCCGCGATGTGGCTACCCGTTACAGAATCTTTATTACGCATCAGAAATCACGATTTTCGGTTATAAAGCTTGCCGATCGTTCATCGTCTAACATTGCCGAATTTGAATTGTGCTTTGTAATTTCTGGAAAAGGGGGAGGCCACTGGACTCTCCCGAATCAACTTTTAGCTTGGCAATGTGTCGAGGTTGACTCGAACAAATAATAAAAGCAAAATTTTTAGGATCTCTGTCGATATTACGTACGGAGTGTGACTGATTCGGTGTAGCACCAAGTCCTCTTGTACGCATTTATTGACACTGCATAAGATATTTAAATGCCTGTGAGATTTTATATTAAACTCACAAAAGGTAGCCGCAATGTCCAATATTATTATAAGTTTTATGATGAAATAAGATTTTATCGTCAAATCAGAAACTTAATTACATCTTACAAATAATTAAATCATTATTTTTTTATTTTGCTGCTATGCGATTACCTAAATCTTTTTATGCAAAAAAGTGCTGTTTTATACACTGTAGACCAGGATATTTATACTCTACCAAAATAATATACACACAACACAACACAACATTTGGGTAATCGCATAACAGTAAAATAAAAAAATAATGATTTATTTATAAGATGTAATTAAGTTTCTGATTTGACGATAAAATCTTATTTCATCATAAAACTTATAATAATATTGGACATTGCGGCTACCTTTTGTGAGTTTAATATAAAATCTCACA
>UELU01129045.1:0-14334 GCA_900490025.1 Megastigmus dorsalis
GGGCTGGCTGCGCACTGATACAAGGAGGCATTATTTCATGGCGGTACTCTTGTACAAAATCATGCGCATGCATCTCCCAGACTATCTACGGTGCCTCTTCTCTAGATATGTACTCAGGGGCCCCAAGGGAGGAGTGACAAAAGAACTCGCTCCTCCCCTGATGCGTACTGAGACTGGAAAGCGATCTTTCCAAGTTCAAGGTGCGCATTTTTGGAATTCATTACCTGCTGAGGTTAGAAATCTTCCTTCCCTCAGTAGATTTAAGAACGCAGTTAAAGAGTACCTCTTCGAACTCGATCAACATTTCTGTGTGTTAATTTATTACGTGCCGTCTCATATACACCTTTCTTTTATTGGTATGAGTGTATTTAAGGGATGAGTGAGAGGAGTGAATGATACATTTGTGGTGTGATTGTGTTTAATCTTAACTCCTTGACTGATAGATGTTAATACGTTTTTATATTTAAATTTATTTGCTTTGAACTAACTGTTTTATACAAACTGCACACTGTGATATTACTATTAATTATAAGACTGACTTACTGTGATAATTCTCTAGAATTTAAGACTGTTATAGTGACTGTGATATCACCGACGAATAAGTGTGCAATATTTTATATTTTATATTTTACATTATTTTATTAGTTTTAGCTGATTTAAATTTGTATTATTACATTTTTATATAATTTTGTAAAAAACACTTGCAAATAAATTCGTATCTATCTATCTATCTCTTGGCTATTCACGCGCGGCCTTACACGATCGAGCATTATAGCTAACGCGCGTCCTGCATATCGACGACGTAACTCCATGGGTTATACGATGAAGCCGCCGCCGACAACAACTACGTGCTCCTCGTCACTTTCGCCGCTGTTCTTTCGATCGCGCGCCGCTGCGGCACACCAAATAAGTGTGTCATTCGGTCTGAGAGATGCACCATCAGCGCCGGAGAGAAGAGCCTATATGCGCGAGGCGAAATAAGGGCGCGCGAGAGGAGATATCCGGATGTGGAGAGGATGCGCCGTGACTTCGAGCGCCCCCGAAATATCATCGTTGCATAAAGCTTCCCTTTCATTCGAGACAAGCATATGTAGTGCGGCTACACATTATACACGTTCTACGGTGCACAATGATAGATTGTAGCCGGTGCGAGACTTATTATGTTGGCTACTATTAGTTTTTTATTTAAATTCGAGGTTACGCAAGTAGGCCTTTTCTCCTGAAAGGTGAGGATTTTTTGCCTCTTTTTCGATGTAGACGACGTATCGAGCGAGAAAAGCGTCAATGCGTTATAACGAAAAACTCGCTGACACACGCGATAAAAGTGAATTAGAGATTTGAGATTATTTGGTTACGTGTGTTTGCTGCTGCTGCTGCCGGCGCTGATGAAATACCTTCTTTTTATAATGGATTTATGGTAATTTATCGTTGTGTTTTTGTAGGATATTTGAGCGGGGAGAGGAATGCGTCTTCGAGAGTAACAGTTTTATTACGTACTCGAAATTAGAGATTTTCATCTTATACGAGTCGCATTCGTTACATTCGGTCTCCGTTGATGTATATAAATTTATCGGGCGTTATAACTCTCCAAAACATCGACATCGCAGTTGAAAAATTACCGTCAAATATCTTCTCTACCGCTACCTTAAATAAGAAACTCTAGTAATGTTACAAATGTAGATATGAATGGAATATTTTGTTTTATAAGAATGACTAATATTACCAAGTAGGAGAAATAATTATAAATGTATCAGTGTGATATTACTTTAGGTTTTATTATGTACTAAACAATTATTAATCAACTGTAATTTTTACAGTGAATATTATATAATGCAGATAAAAGAAAAATATCCTGTAAACATTTGCTTTTGAAAAGATTGTACAGTTATAATTTTTAATCCTATTCACGTCGAATCCCGTTTGATAAAAAAAAAAGAAGCAGTATAAAAATGGAACACACAAACGAGAAGTACAAGAAGAGTATTGCCGAATATTGGCGAATGAAAAGCGAAGCAAAGAATCTTTTGCTTAAGAATATCGGCAGGATCATCTTCCCGTTACGAGCTTCCTCGTTCTCTCCGTCATCGGCATCCTTTTTTTCCAGGATTAGTCGACGGAACCGGTTTCGCAACTGCCGCCGCGCGGCGTACGGCCACATCGTGACTCGGCGACTGGCGAAACCCAGTTGTGCTGCTCGACTCGTAAGTCCCGGACTATCTCGTCTACTCCATTGGCGCCGTATTTACTCTCTGCTCAAAGAGAGACAGACAGAGAGAGAGAGAGAGAGAGAGAGAGAGAGAGAGAGAGAGAGAGGCGAGGCGCTTGTACACAGAAAAAGTAATGGCGGTGCCCCGGTCTATCAAACTGTGTCGCGCACTTTTTGCCGCTTTTAAACTTTTCTGCTTTTTATCGCCGCCCCGACGTACGTTGCATTTAATTTCGGTAAGAGTGCGAAGCGTGATTTATGGGCAATTTCACGTGGTGTACTATTATTTATTTAATGAAACAATTTGTAAATGCTAATGCGTTGGCTCTAAGAAAAAAACGCACGCACCGATTGCTTTTATAATTATTGTACTTTTCTGAAAAAGTAATTTTATGTTTGTAAAAGTTTTTCTATCAAATGCTAATGGGATTTTCTTTCGTTATGGATAATGCTTTTTCTATATTTATTCATTTATTGTATAATTTATTAATGAAATAAAAATATAGTGTCTTTGCAATTGATAAAATTATCATCACACTGAAATAATTGATGAGATTACACAATATTCTTCTGGTATGAAATCTTATAACTAAGCGCGCTAAAAATGATTATATTAATAAAATTAATGTTTATATTACCATAAAAATATAAAATATTTTCATAACGTTTGTACATGAAAGAAAATGGAAAACAAGATGGCTTGTTAGCAATGAGTTTAATCTAATGTGGAAAATCTGGCGCCTTACTAGTCCCTGATATTTCTACTTAAATAAATTTAAAATATTACAGTGGACTTAAACATATTTTTTAAACTTGTATATTTTAATTATTTACTAAGGTTGTTTCTTATTCCATTGACTGCAATAACCCTTGTCTTCATTTGAATGTACTATGTTGGGTATCTCCAATTTCAGCGTACAATATCTTCTTATCATCTACTCTTTGCCTGATATTGAAATCCAATTGTAATGGTTAGGAGTCAAGTACAGTCATTATTAATAAAATAGTATAATAGAAACAATATCTATCCTTGTTAAAAAAGCTAATGATTATTCAAATTAGACTAAGCCAATTTTGTTCCGTACTTTTAAGCTTTTTCATTATATTTACTGTTACATCAAATAAACGAAGATGTAAAGTCAAAAGATAAAAAAGTCATCAGCTGAACCGAGTACAATAAGTTAAAAGAAAAATTAGTCATCTAAACACAGGAACACATAACATGCCTCCCGCATGTATTCAGTCGATGATTCTCTACAAAGAAATTCCAACAACGCACCGAGTAAAATATATATACAAGCTCTGATGCGGTCGCGGGGTGCGAGAAAAAAAATCTCGGTAGCTGCAGTGGCAGTAGCAGCAGCAGCAACAGCTGCAGTAACAGTAACGGCAGGAGCAGCAGCAGCAACAACATAA
Organism: Megastigmus dorsalis; assembly: GCA_900490025.1. Lineage (NCBI taxonomy): Eukaryota > Metazoa > Arthropoda > Insecta > Hymenoptera > Megastigmidae > Megastigmus > Megastigmus dorsalis. Next base: position 3,623 of record UELU01129045.1, read on the forward strand.
GCCGGTGCTGTAGAAGAAGCTGAGAGGAAAAGGAAAGGAGAGAGAAAAACTTTGCGGCGGCCTAGTCGAGTGATGTTGCTGGTTTGCTGCTGCTGCTGCTGTCGAGCGATGGTTTTGCGCTCCGGCGGAGGTTTGTAGGTTAGCCACTTTTCCTTTTGCCCGCAGAGCTGCAGCCAGCATGAGAGCGAGAGAGAGAGAGAGATAGAGAGAGAAAAGTTATCCAACTTGGCGGAGCGGCGTGACGGGTTACGCCTGCGTTTAAAGCGTTACGTTAGAGGCCTGCTACGAGCTACTACTCCACTTTCAGTGGCAATGTTGGCTCGATGTTGTCATTGGCTATATAGAGCTGTCGTACATATCGCGCGGCTCTGGAAATGCTCCCGAGAGTGAGAGAGAGTAAGAAAGTAAGAAAGTGAGAGAGTGAGAGAGAGAGAGAGAGAGAGGTAGAGAGAAAGTAAGATAGCAGATCAAGAGAGAGAGAGAGAGAATATCGACAACGTAATATCGCGGAATTCATGACAGTTGACCCTGGCAATCGCCGCCTCCGGATGCATGGAATGTTTTACAATTGTCTCGTTAAGAGCGAAGAGCATCTCCAGCTTTATATATATATTACGAGTGACCTTCTTCGGGGGCTTTGTTTAGCTGATCGTCTTATTTAATGAATAAAGTTTTATAAAAAATGAAGCTGCCTATCTACGAAGCGTTATCGTTTCGGAGGATTCACAATTTCGCTCGCGGTGAGTCAAGGGAGCGATGCATTTGCATCACCTTACAGTAGACGATCACTGAATGATTGTCTTTAATTGAAGAAGAAAAAGTTTGAGTTAACATTTTTTTTAATATACATCTTGAAAATTTAATTTCGATATATTTACGATTTTATCATCGTGTTAACGTTTGCGTACGGGAGAAGCGGGTGAGAAAATGTCGCACAAAGCTTAAATTCATTTCTCACTCATGTATCGAACAGTACTTTATAACAGAACTTATGAGAAACTCAATTATCGCAAGGAATGTGCCATAAAATAACCAATAATAACCTAACCTACAAAAATAATTTTTTAAGAATAACACAATAATAACTACTAAATAAATTTTGATGAAAATTATTGCCAATAATAAATTGTAAATTTTTATAAGCCTAGAAATAGAAGAAGAAGTATAAAATGATAAGCACTAAAAAAAAGGTATTTTTAAACAATGAAAAAATAATTAAAAAACAATTAAATCTAATTGAATGTAACTTTTGTTTCAAAACAACAAAAAAATACAAAAAATTTGAACTATTACATTCGAAAATAAATTAAATAATTAATGAGATACAAACAATTAAAAAAAATGAAATATAAAAAACGCTAATAATTTCTTTCTTTATTATTTTAATTAGCTAAAAAACTGACGATCGCGAGAGGTATAAAAATACTAATTATATGTAAATTTTCATGAAGATTAATTCATTTTTATGACCTTTATCGTTAACGGTAGAAACACGATTTTTTTCATAAATACATTTTTTTTCGTATAACAATCATAATAATAAATAAAAAATTTAACTAATTAATGTTCATATTAACCCCTGTTATGAACAAAAAAATATTAAATTTTAATTATTATTTTCAGAGAAATAGAGTAGATATTAAAACACGACATTTTAGCAAATAACAAAAGAATGTCGAAAAATATCTTAACGTACACTATCCCAAAATGTAGGTAATTGAAAGATCTTTCAGGTGCATTTCTTAGAGTAAAAAATTTTAACGAGAATGTGTAGAAAAAATTAATTATAAAAATCTATTTTGCATAATAAAACAGAAGATAATAATAATAAAAAAAATTATTTTTGAGCTGACATACGACAAAAAAAAAAAATCGGTCTATCCAGTCCTGAGATATATTGGTACGCACATACACACGCTACATACATACACGAAAATAAATCGTTTATTTTTGTGTTTAAAATCATTAAAAAATGTTTCTTTCATTTAAAAAATTTTTTTATGATTACGAATCTTCTTTTATAAGGAAGCAATAAATTTTTCATAATTTACCCAGTATTTTATTTTTGAAAATATACTTTTGTACCAAATAATGATTGGAAGTATTGATCATGCGATTTTATACATATTTATTTAAATTTACAAATACGATTTAAGCATTAATTCAATTTTGATAGTGTAAGTCAATTACAATATTAATTTTGGAATTATGTACTATAAAACATGTATCTAAAATTTAATTTTTTCTTCGAAATAAATTATCATAAATGTGCATACAAATCTAAAATGTTAAATCGCAACTGGAAGTAAACAAGTCTACATTATCTACTAATATATTTTAATTAATACAGTCAAAAAGAGTTAATAATTGATTATGATAAGTCTTAATAATGAAGCCAAAAGAAATTAATTGAATTTATCAATATTATTAGAATTCAATGACTAAAGTAAAATATTTATTAAAAAATGCAAACTTAAAGAAATTATTTAAGTATGACGTAAAAATAATTTAAAACTTCGCTTCATTCAAAATTTAAATATTGCGTTTCTATGCATATTGAACCTTTCGATTCTACCAAAAACATCTACTCTCAACAGCTTTCATTGGCTTTTAAGCACAAATCAAATACAAATAACGCTTTTCTTAAGACGATTTGATCTTCACAATGCATTCCGAACTCGAGGCAGCCTAGCGAACGATTCGATTTCAATCGTCACGCCGAATCACGTATTCATATACTTTAACACGAGGCAATGGAAATGATGGTGGATTTGAAATTCAACGCTCTTCCGCGAGACGCTGCGCCTACCCAAAGTCTTGCCATTCTCGTGATCGGCAATAGTCGCTTGGTGCGATGCCACCTCTCGGTATCCTCATTTTGTGAAACGTTTATTATAATTTCGCTGCGGCTCTTGGTTTTCCCACATGTTTCGCGAAGCAGTGTGTGTATATATGCGCCGGTTGAATTTCGTAATTTTGAACTTTCGTTTTCAGAAATGCTCGGGTGCGCGTGTGTGCGCACGAGGTTAGCATCGTTTGCTGGAAAGATGCTTATCTATCCCGAGTCCGTTTTTCCCTTATAGGCAGAAAAGAGAAAATCTTGTTCCGTCAAATTGTTTTAACTGCTTAATAAGAGTCAATTTTGAAAATTCGGATCAATTTTCTGTGCGTGCGAGGTTTAGTCTGATTAGATTTCATTGTTTGAATTATTTGTAGCATAAAATATACTTTGTGGATGACGTGCAGAGCCTTTACTTATTTCTGCAAAAAGTGCTTGTTTATTAATTAATCGTTGCTTATAATTATATTTACTGCAGGCCGTCTTTAACCTGCATTAATTTACAAATTAGTCTTCTTCATTTTTTAGAAACAAATATACAATAAAAAATATATTCTTTTTCATAGTAACCGGATACACGAACAGCTTTTTATATACATACCGGGTATATGTTAAATAAGCTAATTATTTAATGTAAATTTTCAAATACATAAAAAATCCAAAAAAAAAACTTTATCTTAATATAAGTATGAACTTTTAAAGAATTTAAAATTGTATCAAGGGTAAAAAATTTATTTAAATACTACAACGTTTTTCGAAGAGTTTGAATGGAAATTTATAAAATTAAGTTATTTAGTCTTTCTCTACACGTATACAATAGAAAACAAATTATGAAGCATACAAAAATGATAATCAATTTAATCGGGTTTATCCTAAAAATTCTATATTTATTCTATTGAAGTTAAAATTACAAATTATATAGTAACAGATAGGCTTCTTAGAAGTAATAATTATAGTGGAAATTATTTAAATAGCAATGGATTAGTAATAACCTATCATTTAAAATAAAACTTGAACAAAACGTATAGCGTTGTATACAATCTTCTAAAATTATATTTAAAATAATAAGTGATATGATTTCTGAAACACATTCTCCTACTCATGAAATGATTAAAATTTTACCTTCTCCCTGAATTTAGCTTTGAATTATCGAGGTATTTCTTTATTCTCATTTCGGTATCCATAAAACATTTTTATAATAAGATTTTATTTTACCGCAGCTAATAATTCCAAAGCGTAAAAAAAGTGCAGTTCCACGCATAAAACTGCTGCGGTATAGTAGCCAAGCTGAAAGTTGAACGTATAAGCGATAGTCATCGGAAAGGGATTACTCATTTGCATCGGCAATAAAACAATCCGAAAGAGTCGAGTAAAATCTCAACCTCGAGCTCTACGTCCAACCAGATACAATATAATATACAGTCGCTCTCTCGCAGGCGCACAAAGCCGGGCCTCTTTGTCTCCGCGCCGGACCGCGCCGAAACTTTCGATTTTTCGTGTGTGCGCGCAATTTCACTTCCTCGCGTCCTCCAATAAGCGTTCGATATACACCCAACTGCGAACTACGGACCCGCTGTCGATATTTTATTCCGGGAGAGCCAAGAGAGAGAGATACCGATCGCCGCACACACCACATCAACTCTATATATAAGCCACCAGAACTTGACGAGCATTAGAATGTGAAATGTACCGGCGACGCCGCCGCTGTCGCTCTCAACTCTCAAGACTCAAGGTCCAACAGACTTTTACGTGCGCGTGTGGGCCTCAAGTGAGAGAGAGAGAGAGACAATGAGAGAAAGAGTGGCTCAGAACATATTCGTATAAGGGCCGGAAGCGCTGGCGCGGCTCTCAGCTCTCGTCCGAGAGCGAGAGAGACAGAGAGAGAGACTATAATACACGGCGTAACTTTCCAAATACTTTCCAGAGAGGCACACACGCACACATTCAACTGGTTCGGGGGGTCCGATTTAGTGTATGACGGGCCCCGACGAAACGAGTCTTTTTCGCGGCCCACACACTATATACGCATCTCTCTCTCCCTCACACACACACGCACTCTGTCTCTATCGCACACTCGAGTTTCACTTCCTAGTGAAAACGCGCGCGGCCGTGTCGTGCGCCGGGGCCAGAGTTTGCTTTTCGGCAGTCACGGCATGCCCTTAGCTTTTCTCTGCGACTCTGCCTTTGCCGCGCGGCCAAAGAGAAAACCATTCGGCTCTCTTAAATATGAACGACTGCGTGCGTGTGTGTGTAAACGTATCCGCACGTAAGCGAGAGTAGACTTTTGTGTGTGTGTGTGTGTGTGTGTATATATATAGGCGCCGACGAGCTGCTTCTCTTTCACCCATTTTTCTCTATATATACTGGTCTTGTTTGAGAATGCGCGTTCGCTGAATTTTAATTTGAGAATTTTAGAAATTGAATTTGAGGAGCTTATCGCCTGCGTGTATACGGCGCGAACACAAAAGCGTTAGAAGTGAAAAGCAGTGGTATATGTATATTACGGTCAAAAGTGTGTTTTAAGGAGAGATTTTTGTGACGCCTTTTGTGTACCTTATTTAGCCGCGGCTCGACTCGTCCGCTTTTGTCTTTTCAAACTGATTTCACTTTCTAGATAGCTACTGAGTTTATGACGGGATTTTGGTGGCTATAATTGGGTTATGCGCTCTCGTGCGAAAAACCTTTTTTTTTATATATTCTATGTTTCGAGCGGCGTATTTTACTATACGATCTATTTTTTTTAATTAAAACTTTTTAACTGCTTGTGTATTTTAAACGTGTCAATGAATTTTGTTAACTCTTGTCTCTATTTTTTACATCTATTTAGAATGAATGAGAGTAGTGATTTATATAAAAAAAACTACGATCATTATTAGTCATCTATAAATCTTGAATTCTAGCAACATGGACACGGATTCCGAACTAATCGATCGATGTATACATATATAATACACTCGATACAATATGCATGTTCAGGTTCTAGTATACATGCTCGACTTTGCTCGACGATAAAAAAAATTCTTGGATTTGATGAAAGCTTCTTTATCGAGTGCTAATAACCGTTGGCTAAAATGTAGGGCAGAAAATTTAATATTTAAATTAACTTTAGCAACCCCTTAAAGAAATACAGTATTTATATTATTATTACTGATCTTACGCCATCTCTAGTCTCTTAAGCCACAAGTCTATTTTCAAGTGATCGATGTATTAACCAATATTTTAACCGTTAAAAAACACGTATTTGACAGCATATTTTGAAAAACATTTTCTTTCTCTCGATGATCCTGAACTTCATCTTGGTTATCTATTAAACTTTAAAAAAAAAAAAATAAAAAAAAAATGGGAGATTGAAAATAATCAGATGGGTATCTACGAGGATTTTTTATGTGAATTTCCACTTAGATTGAACAGGATTCCTATTTAGTGTTTATTTAAGAAGCTACTCGAGTACTTACCGCTTCATACTTTTTTCGTTTAATTTTCAACATCTTTGAACATTTTGAAAGTGTAGTCCAACTATGTGGCCTATACAGAGAATTGGCGCCCACCGATACTGCAACTGATCTTTTTAAAATGTAAAAGAATTTACCAATGATATCGTAGTTACAAATTAAGAATTAAATTTTAGTTGACTATATATTTGCGACATTTTTGCTTAAAATTTCAACTTATCAATGCTTAATAAATCGGTATTGAAAACGTGAGATTTTCTTACATAACGTTAGCGATCCTTTCCACTGATTATGCTATGTGAGGATCCTCTTTCGATTGTAATATTTCTGAAGTAATTTCAAGATGTTAGAACAATAAAGTGCTTAACTGATATAAAAATGAATGGGTCTATTGTATTTCCTTAATCAAAAGCCCTCTAGATACAGATTGGTAATGTCCGATTTGATAGAGTAGGACAGCGAATAGAAATACTAGCAGACTGTAACAACGTCGACACAGAGCAAGCACTTTCAAATAAATAATGCATCTATTTATAAGTTTGAATTAGATGAAAAAGCAGTGGAGAACAGGACTGATGTTGAAAATTTACCCATTATCATAACAATCTTACAAATTTCTTTTGGTTCTTACAGATATTCTGCAGCAAATTATAAAGTAAGATTTAAAAAATATAAATAAAGAATTCGTTTAATATATTACGGGAATATTGTCTAAAAGATCTAAAAGATTTACTCGCTCAGGAATTAAAATTAATGGAAGTACTCTGTAGAAAGAGATGTACATATAGTCATTATCAATTCCATAACTCCTCTTCAGTTCGAGAATTCAAAGATGATTTTTCAACGTTGAAATCAAATTGACCTCTGAAATAAGTTTTCATATCATTTCGGATAAAATAAAGCATGACAGATTTCGAAAAATAATTATGTGTAAGCATGAAAAATTTGAATAAATTAAATATTCCCGTTCACTGCATCATCTCATACGAAATCGTATATCACATGCAGAACAAAATCCAACTGTTGGCGATTCCAACGGTTTCGAGCCCAACAGCATCCGATCGTCGTCTCGGCTGACGTATACGGAGCGTTCGAAGGGGCGTCTATGGCGCGAATATTCCATCCCACCTTCCCAAGTCTCCAAATCTCCAGCACTGCTATGCGCGGGGTGGGTAGTTGTAAGCCGGAGGGCTACACTGCAGCAGCAGAAGATGGAGTCGCGGGTCTAGTAGCGATCGCGTATATAATACACTCTCGGTCTGGCTCACGATCCGTGACGCGGCTCCGTGACTCAGAATCTAGGCCGAATTGTATAATGCCCCGCGCGCCGCTCGCCGCGCGAGCGATCGTTTCACTAAAATCGTTAAATAACAGCCTACTTTGACTCGGCTCTCTCGCGCTCGTTCGCTCGCTCGCTCGCTCGCTCGCTTGGCTCTCTGGCTGACTGCCCGCGCGACACGCAGTAGCGGCTACGATTTTGCCGCTTAGTCACTCGTGCGCACGCGCTCCTGTTTTTTTTGCCCGCTTTTGCCGATTTTTACTCTCTCTCTCTCTCTCTCTATAGCATGTTCGCTCAGTGTATACCTCGACCAATCACCACATCTGCACCCTGCCAATTGTTTTTTTCCCTTCTTTCCTCGTTGTTGGAGATATAGGTTGTAATTAAGATTCTATCGGATCAACCAGTTCGCCGAACTCTTTTAGACGCTACGATCCCTTATGGATTTCTCGGTACCTTTGCGAATTGCTCGCTAAACGAGGAAGGAAGATATTCCTCAATTAGCAGGGATTTGTGGGTCGGAAATTTGCTATACCATTCCTTTTTCGAGGGTATTTTAAAATAGCTTAGGAATTCAATAAGAACTTTTTAACTGCTCATGCAAACGATTTTCGAAATATTTTAATAATAAATTAAATAATTTTTTTACCAATCCTGAAATTTTGAATGCCGCCATAGAACAGTGCTAAATAAATAAATGAAGAATCAAAAGCTAAATGATCCTAAAAAAATATTTTAGAAATTAATTAATATAATGCATTCTTGTAATTGTAACTGAAACCTATAAAGCATTACAGTCACAGATTATGCAGTTTTAGCTTATCTAAGAAGCGTATCTGAAAAATTAATTAAACGATTTGATTTGTTCAAACACATTGGGATCTACGTAAAAAACAACTAGACAAAATACCTTCGCTATTACACGGAAATGCAAACTAATAAAATCGAATTTAGTTTAAGAAGCACTTTTAGATTAGGCATTAAATATAATCTCCTTTCGCTTGGATTTCATTCTTTCCATTTAATGCTTCTGTCAAAGCAAATGCATTATGCAATATACGTAACCGAAAGAGCACCTAATATTCTCTATCTAGTTAGTAATCTAGATAATTTCATTTATATAAGAAAAAGTGTGAGTATACCAAAGAAGGCTGCAGAGTAGTCTGCCGGTGTAGGTACGTTCAATAGCTGACATTAGGACGTGACGTTCGCAGACACATCCCAATAAATAAGAAGTGCAGCGCGGATCAAGCGAGAACTCAACGTCGAGCCGAAAAAGAGAAATAAATTCTCCCCCTCCCATCCAACCCATGTTTGTGCAAAAGAGATTTAAAACCCTGCGGATGCGACGTCAATCACGGCATGGTTTTTTCGCGCGGTGTGCAGCGGCTCCTCGAGCTGTACTGCACACATTGAGTAATTCCGCAATTATATATCTCCGTTTAGGTATAGACACGAGCGGACTTCTTCAAGTGCAGCTTGCATATCCATATAAGCTTCTATGTGTGATACGTACATGCGCGCGCGGCTCTCGCTTTAATATCGATGTTAAATGTGACGGGAGACCCCCAAGCTCAATTAAATACATTGTACACTCCTCGTGACCGCCGCCAGCCAATGAAGATTTACGGTAACACTGCACACACACTCATACACACTCTCTCGCTATAGTTGAGATCGTAAAAGCACTTCTCGCTGTCTTTGTTCTTCTCGAATGATTCGCGCGCGCGCTGCCAAAGTATTAATATTATGGGACGAAATTGCTGATGGTGTTTTAAATCGACGGTGGTAAGGAGCGCAGAGCTATTGGCTTTTGTCGGCGATGAATTCAATAGACGTATATATACGCTGGCGATATGCAGCCGATGCTTTTTGAGATTTTACCAATAATTTATTACTGGCGATAGTTATGATAGAGCCCGACTATTATTTCTATTATTTATTGCATTAGCCGCTAAAGCTGGGTTAGATTTAATGGATATGCTGGAATGGCTTGCTGTACATATATACGAGTTATTGCGGCTATACGAAGACCCCGAGTGTGATAGCCTTGAGCAGTTCTTGCTTTTTTTCTGTCACAGATTCTATCGTTCCAATCGATTTTCTATTATCTAAAACTCTACGTCGAAGATGATGCCGAGAGACGAATGCGAATTGTTCCGAGCCGATAGAAAGTCACATTGTTATGGAAAATGTTTTTTTTTTCTTCCAAATTCTTAAATTTTTGTATTTAATCTTTATTTTTTACTCCATCGACGACATTACTCGTTTTTCGATTATTATTTAATTGATGGTAGTATTTAGAGCCTTTTGTATCAAAATCTTTTTGACGCGAAGTAAAAGTTATGTACGTGTGTAAATGACATAAAGAGACTTTAGCAGTATACCGAAAGCCAGTTTCGATAAGAGATTCGTAATTCAAACACAGGAAGTGACAAAGAGAGACAGCGAACCACGTTGAGCCTCAAGCGTCCGGTTCAAAAGAGAGTTTCTCGTGATTTTTCGTGAGTCAATTTGTCTGGCACCCACATATCGTCGGTTTGGTTATACCGTGAAACTTATATATTTTCCGAAGAAGGATATGATGACAAATACCTTATTTTTTTTATTTCGTGGTTTCTGCACATTATGGTTGAAGAGGTTTGGTAGTTTAATGAAAAATTAGAGACCGGCATACAATTGCAGTATATTATATTTTAGAGTTTCAGAAGTTACCCTGAATTATTTCAATATTTTTTACCATAGTCAATTTTTGAAGATACAATTCATGAAAACTGACAAAGATCTTTCTATCGGTCTTACAGTCTAATCAATATTCATGGGCAATCAGATTACCCTTGTTTACAATTACCCCCGTAGAATCGAAAATAAACTTATACTTAACCCTGAAATAAACATTACTAGGCTAAACATGCTTTCCATTTCAGTCCCTGAGGAGGAGCCGGAGCGGGCTCGAAACGTCGGGCATGTTTGGGTGGTGGGGGGCGGTCAGATTGTCCTTTACTAATAAATGTTTATTTCAGGGTTAAATATAAGTTTATTTCAGATTCTTCGAGGGTGATTGTAAACAAGGGCAATCTGATTGCCCATGAATATTGATTAGACTGTAAGACCGATAGAAAGATCTTTGTCAGTTTATAGT
>UELU01129046.1:0-18294 GCA_900490025.1 Megastigmus dorsalis
ATTTAATTGATTCAATAAAATATTATATTATTTTTATTAAATATGTTATTGGTTTAAATAATTATCTAATTGATTCAATAAGGTATTTTATAGTACCCCTGAATCATTTTAACTGCTAATTACATATTTATTTATTTTTATTAAATATGTGATTAATTTTATCTAATATTGAATTGGTTTAATAAAGCTCTTTTATGGGCTAGCGAATCCAATTAAATATTTAATTATTTTCATGAAATATTTTATGGATTTGATGAAATTCTACGACTAGTTTAAAAATATATTCAATAGAATCTATTAAATATGAACTAATTGCATTAATTAAATATATAATTGCTATATTATGATTAAATATTTAATTAAAACAATTAAACTTTCATTGATTCAATTAAATTTTTTTCTCAGTGTATAGCTATATAATCAGCTTTCTTATAAAATTGTAGCAATATTGTTAGTAGAAAGATGAATAATATCTTGTTTATAATTGAATATTAAGACAATCTGATATCGCAAACAATGAAATTTCAAAGTTTGAGTTCAGAAGATAATCACTTTAAAAGAGTAAAATTTCTTCACTGAAAAAGAGTAAATTTTTATTTACTCATACATATAGACAGTTATTTAAAAGAATGAAAATTCAATATCTGCAATTCGCCACATGTTCTTCGAACAGCGTAAAAAGTATAAGCTAATATAAATCAATCCGATTAAAAGGAGTTACGACTTCACTCGGAAGTATCTTTTTCTCGATACAGCTACGAAAGCTACACCAAGTAGGTACTAACAATGCACAAAGTCTGGCCCAGCTTTCCTCCCTCTTATACTTAGATTCTTCGACATTACCGCGCACTTGACGTTATAATCGAGAGTAAGAGAAAGAGAGAAAGAGAGAGAGAGGGACCGAGAGAGAAAGCCAGTTGACTTGTACAGAGAGAAGCTCGCGCTCCCCACGCAGCCCCGGCATTCGTGATGCTTGCATGTCGCCTGTCGCAGCGCCTGTGTACGCAGTATACCTTATTCCCATGCGTTCCTATTACGAGAATCGCCAAGTAGCCAAGCGATGTACGTAAGCGCGCTGACGTTCTCATTCTCGTTCTCGTCATATGACACTAACAAACACACGCGCCCACACATACACGGAGAGGACTCTGACGAAGCTGCCCAGGGAGAGAAGACTTCTCTGCTTGGCAAACATTCCACATGTGCTGCGCGCACTGGCCGGGTATATGAAAGGGTCGAACAAAAGGAAAAGGAGATATCTTGCCTTTTGCTGCGGATTCCACATGAGAATACATACGTACATATATATATATACGTATATTGTAGCTGGTGTAAAGCCGACTGTCAGCGACACCGGATATGCCTTGTTTTCAAATATTCCGTCTTTACGCGAATCGCGAGCACGCTGCGAGTGGATGTCTGGGCTTTTAATGCGTCTCTGATGTACAGCGCAAAAAGCCGATAAGGAAAGCTCGTGGCAACGCGAGGAATGGAAAGATTAGCCTTTGATTATTTATCGTTTACTTTCTGTCTATTGGTGAGTAAAAAAATCTCACAGCTTGATTGAGCAAAGTTTTGCATTTCTTTTTAAACGGAACTGGACAACTCGAGAAAAGGGAGAGCACCAATTTTTTTTTTTTTGAATAAACGAAATCATAGTATACTTAAGTAATCTTTTTCCATGGCCGATCCAATCGAAGGAAATCACTCAATTACGAACGAGATGAAACACGAGGTGAGGCGTAATTTCCTTGGTTGTTCTAGAATATATATATGTATATATATAACGAATCGGCCCTCGACGATAAAAGGCTGTTTTCTCATAGTGCCGATAAAGGCCAATCGATAATCGCTTATCGAAGAGAGGCTCTCTTCGCGATTAGACCTCGAGCGCCTCCCTTTTCACAGCCGCCACCGCCCCGCGCTCACGCGATTAAATAGAAATTGCCCGCCGCGTGTCTTTATTCATCTTTCCCCGTTGTCCCTCTACCGCGCTGCATATATATATATACCGATAAATACCGATCGACGCGTACATAAGTGTACACGGGGGTCCTCGCGAACGCGGCGTCTCCGTATGGCGTTAGTACAACCGATGCCGGTATCCAACGTATATATAGCATACACGTAGACTCACAGCCAAAGGGACCTCGAAGCAACAGCTGAGCGGCTTAAAGCACCTGCCCTCAATGGCCCGGACGAAGCCTCCGTTTATATACGCTCGACGCTCACTGCGTACACACATATATATGTATATACGTGTAGTGCGAGTATAGCTCAGTCACCCACGTGCCAGCGGAGGATCGCAGATGCTATATACCTATTATTTCCGAGTTTTTCGACTTGGAGGCTCGATCGATCGTGTTTGCGAGGAGAAGAGAAGAGAGAGAGAAAGAGACAGACCGGAAAATTTTCCGTACACTCGCGCGCGCGTGTCAGGCGAAATTGAATTTTTCAGGGCGGGGGGTAGGACGATGAGGATGATGATGTGCCTCGATATACCGGCATTTTTAATTGCGATGGAGTATGAGAAATGGATGTTCGCGGTGATTAATTGATTCTTCGGCGTAAGATGATGGAAAATAAAGAGGAACGGTGTAGTTCTTGTATATGTATATGCCCTGTATACATTTAATGATACAACGTCTAATTTGAAGTTTACTCTTAATAACGTATTTTTGACTTACAATTAGTATAATATCTTTTCAGCCTACAACTGACGTAGGACGAATGAAAATGAGCGCGTTTACTTGTATTTAATTTGAAGCATGATTGCGGCCTCAAACAGCAATAAAACTCTCAATAAATTCCAAAATATTCTTTCCCAATTACGATTGAAAAGGTGTAAAGCTCGGGTTTTAGATGGTTAGATATATCGAAGCTTGTACACGAGAGATCCCGTAGCCGCCTATTATTAAAAACTTGACTCTCGCGAGCCAACAAAAGCGCAAAGACGTATAGAGAGATAAAGGTTCGATCGTCACGTCGCTCGCACACATACGCACACACATACTACGCGATTCTCGATAACTTATCTAAAGCTCGAGACTCGCTGCTTTTATCGCATAGGGTATATCACACACACGCGCGCACACATGTGTGCACGCCCCGAGCAACAAAAAAGCCCCAAGCCGTTTGCAACTCGCTCGCCATATGTTGCTCTCTTCTCTCTCTCTCTCACTCTCTGTTCAACAGACGCTCCGCGCACGACACACACACATCGTATACGTAAGTCGCGATAAGGTCGAAAACACTTTAGTCCAAGGGGGGCAAAAAGGAGGCTTCGAGGGGGGGCTGGCCCCCTTCTCCTATTGCTCGTGGAGACCCATTTTACCTTGGCTCACGCACCAAGGTGTGTGCACTTCCCGGCGCGCGCTTTTTCATGCGTGGGACGACTTGTGCGTGTGCGTGTGCGTGTGTGTGTGTGCGGGTTTGTGTGGGTACACCGCGGACACAGGAACTAAAGAGAGAAAGGTAAAAGAAAGGGACGCCCCGGTGTTTGGCGTCGGAAATGGCTTCAGGAACTTGCCGCCCCCTCGAGTCGGAAGTATAAGCGGGAAGTTAATTACACGTGAGAGACAGAGAGAAAGAGAGAGCGAGAGAGACTTCACGATGCGATGAACACCTAAAAAGCGCGCATTTTTCCTCTAGATAGCTGCTGTGTGTTTATTGTAATACTAACGCGCTCTCAGACACACACGCACGCAGCGGACAGACCGGACGACGTTTTATATAGAAAGTGGAGATGTATAAAAGAGAGAGAGAGAGAGAGAGAGAGAGAGAGAAAGGCACAAAGTGTGCCGGAGGAGTAGCTCGCGAGAGGAAGCTGCGCATTGTCTTCCGGTTACGGATGACCCGGCCGCGCTCTTTTGCTCGCTCAATGTGCGTTTTTCTCTTTCTCTCTGAATGTGTGTGTGTGTGTGTGTGTGTGTGTGTATGCTTCGCCTCGGCGAATCGATGGAATTTCACGCGCTGCGACGTCGACGAGACATCGTCGCCTGGTCTCTCTCTCTCTCTCTCTAGCTCGTCTCGCTCGTTGTCGCTTATTGCTTTTTTCTGTCCGTGTATCCTTTATCCTCGCTCCTTTTTTCCTCCAACCTATAGACAATGAGAATTCGTTCGAGTGTATGACTTGCTTTGGAAAGTATACTCGCGTAGGCTATAAGCCAGTAGTTTTCGGCTGAATTTTTTCCTTTTTTTCCTCTACTTCTCTCTCTCTCTCTCTCTCTCTCTTTTGTTCTTCATCGATATATATACTCCGCTGACGAGGAGCCGACAGAATACCCAGCCTGCGAACTGAAAAGTTAAATAGAGGATTTCGTTATTGGCTTTGCCCAGTTTTTTCGAAATAACTTTTGCCGCGATCGTTGCACGCTAACACTTGCGACTGTTTTATATCCGGATAAGTGACCAAAAAAGTGTTGGGGTCTAGCCTGCGAGTAACCGGCGAGCGATGACTTGGTGTAATCTGCCCAAGAGTGCAAAATGCGGAGAAGATCGCGTCTGGACGATCGGCTTGCGGTATCGAAGCATATATTGGTCGCTTCGTCATTGTTCCCAACTACTCCATTGGCTTACCGATCGGAATTGCCCCCGGCCGCTCCTTTCACACCCTCTTCGATATAACTTCTCCGAGTTTCGCAATCCAAGTCTGTACTTATTAGCGGCTGCGGAGAGATGCACAACAATAATTGGCCGGCGATCCTCATCTCGCGCCCTGGCCAACGACCAATTAACCCGCTTCTTCGTTGTCCGCAAATAAATTGCGAATACTTTTTCCCAATCGCTCTCTCGAATCTAATCTATACACTTTTTTTCTCACCTATCTTATTCCCACCGTTCTATTGAACCCTTGATTCATGATTTCACCGCGTGTATAGGGCTATTTCGAAGGAGTCGACGCGCGCGAATGATACGAAAACACAGATAACGCGCTTGCCCTCTTCTCCCTCTGAAAAGTCAAACGATCTCAAGCATACGCATACATACGCATAAGCATCAGATGGTGGCAGCCACAACTGAACTCGAACACATGACGCAGGTTAACTACATAAACGCGCTTGTATGTCTTCCTATGTGTGTGTGTGTGTTGGCGCGCAGCATGTGCATCGGAATTTTCAACCCCCCGCGTGTGCGTGTGGGTGTCATGTGGCTGATGGCCGAGTTTGTCCTGTTTCCCTCTCGCTCTCTTACACACATACTCGCTTCTCTCTCTCTCTCTCTCTCTCTCTCTCTGTCTGTCTCCTTTCTGCGGAGGGTTCGCAGGGGGCCCACGCATGGGAACCCAATAATAATCATCGGTCCGTGTCCATCACGCGCATATAATATGTAATGGAGGGCGTTTACGTGTAATATAGCACTTCCTCTTGCAAGTGAATTTTTCGAGACGACGCGCTCTCTCTCTCTCTCTCGCTCTTTTTTTTCTTTTTAATTCATTTCTCTCTTTTGTAGTTTGGGCCTCTGCACTGTGGGACCCCCTTGCGCCTGGAACAGCCTGCGCGCGTATATATAACAGCGGACAGGGAGATTATGCTCGTTCGACCCGTTTGACTTTGGACGCACACTCGGTGCCAAGAGTCATTAACCAAGGATATGTCTCGAATTGTTATTTTTCTTTTTTCGGTTAAGTTTTCTCATCTATTCCGAGTGCAATCGACTAGGTGTAAATCAATCTGTGTATATAGCCTTCCGAAGGGTTAATTGAACTCGTTTCTGCAGAAAACAACTTTCTTCAAACTGAAGAATGGAATGAATGAGTATTAACTCAACGAAAAGCTTCCGCGACTGGCTTTTCAAGAAAAGCATAATAATTTATTCTGCCGGCTCGCCAAAGTATTACGTCGAACGCTGAGCAATACTCGATGTGTTTTTGCCAGCAAACTGCTAGTTTCGCGTGTAACATTGCAAGAAAACTTGAAAATAAAATAAAAATAAAGAAAAAAAGAAAACTATACTCCTATACTTAGGCCTCGGTAACACGGCAATTTTCAAACTCTCGCTCTCTGCCTTTACGCGCTTACGTATCGCCTCGCCATATAAGCCGCACCTTTCCCCGCAACATCTTTCACATCGCGAATCGGTATAACACACGGCCGCACGGAAACCCGAGATTCCCCCTCATTTCATGCGATTACACCTCGGGAAAAAAACACAGCCGGCGAGCGCGAAACCGAGTGAAAAAAGAAAAAGAAGAAAAAGGAAAGAGCAAATACCCAGCGAACAAATCCAGGAGCGAGGTGAAAAAAAGAAAAAAAAAAAATAGGGGGTCGGTAAAATCGATCGATCGAGAGACACGCGACACCCAAGCATAGCGATTATTACAAGCTCGGCGCGAGGCATCGGCTTCACGATCGAGAAAGCGATATACAGCCCGTTGCGACTGCACATAAGAGCTGCTGCAACCACAGGTCTAAGCGTTTACGCGGGCGCGCTCGCATAAGCGCCTCCCTGTATATGCATGCAGCGCACCTACAATGCACACACACACACAAACGAGAGAGGATACAAACACACAGGTCGAATTATGCACACAAACGGTATAGGGCGCGCGCCGTTCGCGCTCTCGGCATATTATCGAGGCTTGGCGGTGCCGTTGCTACCGCCGCCGCCGCTACTGCAGCTGCACGATGCAACAAGTTGACCGGTGTCAATTGATGTGTTATTAATTGGAGGTTAATTGCGTTAATGCGCCGCGCCGAGCCTTCACCTATGCATGTACATATATATATATATAAATATATATACATGTGTAAGTGTGTGTAATACTGCGCGCGTCTCGTTCTCCTTTCTCTCTCTCTCTCGCTCGCACACCCTCGCGGCGCACAGTTGTGCTCTTGCGGTTGTTTTATTATTATTATTTTCCGCGCTCGCGAGCCCATGGTTGCATGTGTATAAACCGCTCTGTTATACGTATACATGCATATATATGTATATATGTATATATCGAGGAATCGTCGATTCGCGCATTGGCACGCGCCCAAAGTATTTGCGCGCGCGAGTGAGAGAGAGAGAGAGAGAGGCCAGTGGCATTATTTAAGCGCGACCTTTCGACCACTCGATATACCGAGCCGCTCAGTAGCTTTTCACCCCCTGACTACCCCCTGCATGTACGCGTTGTATTCATTCGGCAGCGTCGGCGTCGGCGGCGGCGTTATATTTACGGGCGGGCCGTGTACGCGCGAAACGCCAAAATGATGATTTTCATAATTCACAGCTCGTTAAATTTTGTTTCGCTTTTTCGTGCGCTCGTTGCGTTATACACCCCGAGAGAGGGAACGAGTTATACACACACGCGTCAGATGTATACGTGTGTATATATATATATATATATATATATAGTAATATGTGCATCCATTAATTCGAGTATACATATAGAGCCGGTGGTGGTGCGTCGAGTCGCGACCTTTTCATCGCTTTCATCGCCAATGAGTTGGCGAGTTTTATATAAACAATGGGACGGACCAGCCGTCGCCGCCGCCGCCGCCGCCGCCGCCGCTATAGCAATTTGCCGATCGCATTATTGTTATCGCGCCGCTGCACCGTTCGACGACACTTTCCCTTTTATCGGTCGACGCGCTCATTTTCATTTTCGTTTGCTGCCGCGCCGACAGTCAGAGAATGCCAGAGAGATTATACATATATAAAAGCACGTATATAGCTTTATATATTTGCAGGCGCGGCGCACGCTGAACGGGTCACCTACATATTAACCCATATGTTTTGTTATAAACTCTTTAAAGAGGTGGATAGAGCCGGGAGCGTGAACTTTCACTCGACTTCCGAGTTCATTAGTCGATGCGTATACGGTGCATACATATACACGTATATAAATGTCTATGTATGTGTACGTGTGAACTGTGGTCGCGGCTTATTTGCTCTTTTGCATTCTCAGCTTTTTCAGGTGTACGAGTGCGTTTAGCTGCGTGTACGTGTATGTGTACTCGCTAGACGAAATTGACTGCTGCCCAAGGGAATGTGGAAAAAGTTTTTTTTTTTCGTTTTGCTTTTTCTTTTTATTTTAGTTTCCTGTGCTGCCTTGTATATGTAGGATATAACTGTGAATAAATAATTGCTATATACGCAGCTTATCGGGCGACTTTTTAAGTGACCACCGCATTCAAATATTTTTTAATTTATCGTTATTACAATTTTAAAATTTCAATTTACGCTAGTAGGAAAACATCCGTATCTCACGAAAACGTAAGCGCCCAGATAAAACGTACTCAGGTATACAAAGCAATAAAGTGGAAAATAGTCGTTCTCCTCGAATACACTGTCACTTCTCTTCCTCTCGCATTTTTAAATATTAACGGATTTTTCGGGAAAAGCAGGCGCCTCGTATTGTGTAGAACGACGAGGTCTCGTAACAACTCCAAAGTCGGAAGGGGAACGCGAGAGATGGTGCAGTGTGCCTAAAGAGAGAGAGAGAGAGAGAGAAGAGATTTAAAAGATGACTCCACGCGTATAACCGTCACATTGGTCGTATAAGTTCCCAAGGTGTGCGTGTGTGTGTGTGAGTGTGTTATGTGTGCAAGATAGCTCTCCTCTCCTCGGGATCTCTCCTGAGATTTTTCAGGAAGCGTTTTCTTACTTGCATAGGGGTGTCCCGTCTCCGGGTTCCCATGACTTCTCGTTTGCCCTCCGTCTCTCTCTCTCTCTCTTTCTCTCTCTCTCGCTGTGCTCCTTCTCTGTGGGAAACATTAACGTCTGATATTGAAAGCTGCAAAAAATCGTATATACGGTGCCCTTCGAGGTACACGGGAAGGAAGGAAATACACGTACACATAGGAACAAACGGTCCTCGGTCCTTGCCCTCACGGGTACTAGAATTTTCTCTTGCGCAATGTCATTATGTCGGAGAGTATGAAAATGATCGAGCGTTTATCGACGGTTACGCGTTCTATTTTCCCGCGAGCTTCTTCTTTACTTTTTTTTCTACCTACTTCTCAGTGGCTTCGAAGTAACGATATGTAGCAGATGAGTTACGATTTTCTTCTGTATTGCTATTGAAAAATTCGCTTCTTTCATTGTTTGCTATTTTTATTTACTTATTTATTTATTTATTAAATTCACCAAACCTTAAGGTTTAAAATAAAAAATTAACAGTGCAAAGATATATAAGCTTATTTTCATAGCTTATTATAGTGACGAACAACAAAACAAGGACGCAACTCAATACTCAAGAAAACAACAGCCTTCTAAGCTTATATTTGAATCAGACTGCACAATTAGTGCACATTATCACCAGGCAATTTATTCCACAAACGAATACATCTCGGCAATACAGAATTAAACCCTTTTGTTCATCTATAATCCACAGAAATGAATGCGAATGGATTTCTTGTACAATAAGGATTACGCGATCCAATTATCTACAATATATTCTTCTCAAATTGATCCTATAGAGTGATTCTATGATTGAGGTTTTTGTTATATTTAATTCTTCCTTTTTTTTAAAAAAAAAACATTTATCATCATTTATTC
This sequence comes from Megastigmus dorsalis, assembly GCA_900490025.1. NCBI lineage: Eukaryota > Metazoa > Arthropoda > Insecta > Hymenoptera > Megastigmidae > Megastigmus > Megastigmus dorsalis. The sequence goes on from UELU01129046.1 coordinate 9,484, forward strand.
AGTTATGTGTATAAATTCAACCGGACCAAATAACAAAATTATTAGTACGTAGGCCATGAAAACGCAGTAATTAATTTAGAAATTTTTTACGACGATTGTAGTAAAAAAATCTTAGATAATTCACAGATATAATACACAATTGCAAGTAAGGAAAAATCAGATATCCTGAAAATCAGTATTTTCGGATTTTCTCGTATTTGAGTTCCCATGTGTATAGGGTAACCGGCAACGTACGCAATGACGTCTTTGCGGGTTGATCCTGTGAGTTTAAAAGGCCCCTCGGCGTCGACACCCTAGGACCTCAAGTCATGTACATTATAAGATCAAGGAGGGAGAGAGACAGAGAAAGAGAGAGAGAGAGAAAAAAAAAGAGAGAGGGAGAAAGAAAAAGAACCGACTGGGGTCCCCCCGACGACTTGGGGCACATTCAGGTGGTTTTGGCCGGATGGCGCGCGAGCGAGCGGTGACCTATACGATTTAAATGCCCAGGTATACCACCTATATATATATACACACATGTCCCTCCCTTTTCTTCTTCTTGCCTTGGCTTGTGTGTATATTCCGAACTCCTCGAGACTTTTACTTCCCCTACGACACACACACACACACACACACTCTGGCCGGTGTTCGCGCCAGTTCCGAGGGGGGAAAGAACTGTGCAAGGAAAAAAAGCGTATATTCAAGGGGAAGAAGAAGATGAAGAAGAAGAAGAAGAAGAAGCGAACGAGTGGCTTTAAGAAAGGAGCTTCGTCCCTCTCTTTTACCAATACATGTATGAGGCGAAAGTCGCGCGTGCCAGCTGCCGTATCAAGGCGTAACCGACGTTTCGGCTTCTTGTTGTCCATTGTGTGTCCCCGGCGCAGGGTATACACAGTCCCCCAGCGCGCGATAATGCCTCTGTATATACGTCTCCCCCCAACGTCTTTAAGAAACTAGGGGATATACCCTCGTCCCCGCAAACGTCTTGGCGCGCGCGCGCGCGCGAAGAAAGTATATAGACCCAAGGAGAGAGTGTAAACGCATGTGTGTGCGCGCGCGAGCGGAGCGACTAATATATATACAGTAAGTCGGCAAGGTGGAGCGTGCCAACGGACTTTTTGGCGCGCGCGCGCAAGCCGACCTTTTTTTCTTTCCTTCTCCTTATATCCGTGTACAACACGCCTATAGGGCGATTTGATCTTTACGAGCTGCGCGTGCGTGCGCGCATATAGTCGAGGAAAGCCAACGGAAATCTGGAAGACCCCGTATAAAGACTGGCGATCTCTTTCTGGGCCGCATTGTTGGAGGCTACATTGGCTTTCGATTGTGCGATTCAGATGACTTTGATCTTGATTAAGGCTCCGTTATTGATTGTAACTATATGACTTTATATAGTGTGGCTGAATTATTCATGTGTTTTTGTAAATAATATGTAAAAATCATTCTTGGTCGAGTGAATACGCATTTTATATTTAATTTGTACCAACCTATAAAGAGGAGACATTGCCGATTACAAATAAAAACAAAAACTACACGAAGAGAAAGAAGCAGTACCCAATCATCAAAGTTTATTTCGAAAAATATTACTAAACCCATCCATTTACGGGATTTTTCACATGCCGACGTATATGTATAAGCTTGCACCACAGCAATGTACGTGTATACGTTCGAGCAAACCGTCATGCGCGTATACAATAAAGTTCTCCTTCGCAGCCCCTGGCGTTGTACACAAAAGAACGACGTCAATAATTCTTGGCGATAATGGGAAAACATTTCAAACTTTGTCGGCTCGGTCTCTCTCTCTCTCTCACTCTCTCGCGAGCGCGAGGCAAAAATTGAACGACCACGACGAGAAGTGGATCTCCACAGCTCGTATACGTATATGAGCGACGTCGTAGCATTGGCGTGTGCGCAGGCAAACTTCGAAACAGTCCAGCGCGAGACTACTACAGTACTATACACGTATTATACACATATAAGCGAAAAGCCCGAATTCGCGAGATAGAGAAGTAATAAAAAAGCAGAGAACGAGAGAAGGAAAAGGAGATGGCTTGTGGGCAAAGGTTTTTATATAACGACTCGGAGCGAATGTTAGGCAAGCAGCATCAGCAGTAGCAGCAGCATCAGCGACGTCGTGTCTTTTATTGGCCGGGAGTTTTACTTCTTCGTCTTCGTCGTGTGTGCGCGCCGTTGCAGCGGTAGCAGCGGTACCGGCAGCGTTATGTAGATGTGCGGCCATTCGCGAGCCATATTGGCAAGCGCAAAGCTGCTAGCGAGTGGATTACGCGAGACATTATATGGACCGGCAAGAAGAAGTAGTCTTATGGCAGCTGGCCAGGCTCTCTCTATCCCACTCTCGTTCTGGACTTTTTACCCCCCGACTCTTTCGGTAGCTCTCCTACTTTCTCGCGAGCTGCTGCTGCTGGTGCAGTTACTTAATTAGATTCAATAGCCAAAGTTTGGGCGCGGAAGAGGCAATCGTCTCGGAGATGATGAGGCCAGGCGTATTGTACCGCCAATGCCAGAACGACTCTCTCTTTCTCTCTCTCTCTCTCTCTCTCTCTACCTTCTTGTTGTTGGATTCGCTTTCTTGTTTTGCCCATTCCCTGGCATGTTCTATCTGGCTGCGCTTTTTTTTCCCCCACCTCCTCGTTTCGGTTGCAGTTAACGAGAAGAAGCTGCACGGTCGTTATATGTCCCACCGGCAAGTGAGAGACGCTGCACGCGATATGGATCATTGGACGCGGCTGCAATAATGTGTTCCACGACATCGCGAGGAAAGATGAATGTTTTCTAGCGCGTGTTTGTCGCACTTTCAGTTGCAACGAGTCCAATGGCTTGTTATATTTGTTCCGTGCAACTTTCCCGGCTATGATCGTGAATCTTCATTGATAATGTGATGAACGTAAATGCGGAAATGGGATTTCGTGAAAAATATATTTTTATTTAATCGCATTCAAATTTAACCGAATATATTTTTCAAATCGACGGAAATTCTCAAATCCATAAATAAATTTGAACAAGATCTTCCGAGCATCGACACGCCACAATCGATCCCCAATTCCCAAAAGTCCGCAAATCGATCGTGCCAGGACAAAAGGACATTGAGCAAAAGTGCATCTCACGCGTCTCTCCTGAGGTAGTAGCCAACAGCAGCAGCAGCAGCAACAGCAGTAGCGACACACCAGACGAAGAGACGCTTCTCGTCCTCTCAACGCAGCTTCGTTTATAGGTGTAGAAGTGCATGTGTGTGTGTGTGCGTGTGTGTGTGCGTGTGTGTGTAACGAGCGATGGTCCGATCGTTTGAGCCAATCATGCCGTGATTGAGTGTAATGGACTTGCGTCTTGTCCCCCAGTCGTCAGCGGCTCTCTCACGTCTGCGCTGCTCATGTATATATGTGTATATATACATATATATAGGTGGAAGAGCTGCGCGCAGGGAGACTTCGAGGCCGATGCATATGTGCTGCACGACGAGAGACGAACGACGACGACGGCCTTGCCGATTTGAGCGTCCAGGCCCTCTAAAGCGAGCGAGAGAGAGAGAGACCTATCGCCACCACCGCCGCCGATATATGCAGCGTTACGCGCGATGCACTCGCCTCCAGCATGCAGAATGTGTATATCGATGCCCCTCGCACGCTTTTTCACGCGGTATTTTCTTTTCTTGGAGGAGACACTGTGCACGGTGTGCTTTGATTGCAGGCACGCTTTGTGGACTTGAAAAATATCGAATAAAATAAATTGTTTCCGCGATTAAACGCTGCTTTGCACGCAGTAATTAATAATGAATATTGCTTTAAAAGCTAATAAATTTTAAGTTTGGTATTTTATTTAATCCCAACTTGAGAGAATGTGACCTGGCGTGAGTGAATATGAATATTAATGAAGTATAAACATTTTATAGTTTATTATAATGACTAATTTCAATCTCGAGGATTTGGAAACTATATTAGTTTGAACCCCAATCAATTTCCCACTAAAATTCGGAAAATTTTATATTCCGAGGCAATATAGGTATAGTCGAATTGAAACGGGAGCTGATTCGAAATTCAAGGGATCGAGTGTAACGCGAAATCTGATTGTCAATGAGGATCGAGCGACAAAATGTTCCTCTCTCGTTCATCATATCCGGAGTGTAACGCGTCAGCAGCCTCCGCAGGCATCAGCGCAGTTTAAGTGCACAGAGACATACACGAAGTGTCGATTAGCGAGTGAGCGTATAAGGGGCAAAGGAGAGTCTGCCGCATACGGCGGCGGCGGCGACGGCGGCGACAGTAGGGCACGACGCATCAGCAGCAGCAGCAGCAGCAACGATAGAGCGGAGATGAAGGCTGCGCGGCCTGCTACTACTACGAGAGCCGAGCATACGTATAGCACGCACTCTCGGCTGGTATGATAATGAGGAAAGTGACTTCCGACGATCCGCATGTGTGTACATGTGTGTCTATACGTGTACATCGACATGAGGATGACCAAGAGGGAGTGAGCGAGTGTGTGAGAGACCGAGAGGTATATAGATATGTATAGAGAGAGAGAGAGAGAGAGAGCCAAGGAGCGGACACACCAATCGCTCAGCTCTCGCTCTGCACTCCATCCTTCTCCCGTTCTTCCTTCCGCGCGAGCTGCGCTGCAAATTGACACGAGAGCCGCGCCGCAGAGAGCAAGACGCAACGACGACGACACGTCCCAGTCGGCAGCCCGAGATTTATATGCCAGGCGCACATACTGAACGAGAGAGAAAGAGAGAGAGAACAGAGAGTATACATGTCGCGCGTTAACCCGTTACTTACGCACGTCCACGCAGCACTCACACAGAGAGAGAGAGAGAGAGAGAGAGAGAGAGAGAGATAAAGAGAGAACGGAAGATGAGGTGGAGTTATAGCTGGGGAGGCCGAAAGAGGAGAAGGGACGTGCTGCATATTGTGTGTGTGTGTCTGTGTATGTGTTGCCGAGATGAATCAATCGACGCGGTTCCGAGTTTTAAGCTGCAGCATCGGATGCTCCTATCCTCTCTCTCTCTCTCTCTCTCTCGCTCTAACTCTCTCTCTCTCTGCTGTTGTGAGCTGTCTCGATTGATTCGTCTCTGCTTCAATTTATTTTTGCGAGTCGAGCACGCGCGCGATTGTCATCGTCGTCGTCGTCGTCGCCGCCGTGGTCGTCCCAGAAATTTCCGGGCCCCAAAATGCGAAAGTGCCGCGTAAGCCTCGCCGCTGATGCGCTCTTCCGTTCCGACACTCTGCTTATATATACACCACACATTGACCATACATATAAGCACATATATTTATATATACGCGTATGAGCAAGAGAGAAAAAGTGAGTGTGCTTCTTTATAATTTATGGATGAAACTTGAACGGATGATGAGGAGCGACGCTTTAGACGAGGGCTGATGGATGCATGTGTACACACGCACACACCTACACTCGCACGTGGGGATACTGTACAGCAGAGACGTATTAGCGAGCGGATGATCAATTTTTTCTAATTTACGACACTTGTGCATCTTCCTCTTAATCCTATATCCACTCCTGTTGCCTTTTTCTTCCTGACGCGCTGTTTGTGTTCTTTTTTTGTTTTAGAACGATCGGAGCGGGAAAATACATACACCAAGTTGAGTTATCATTGTAACGCGTTTAATAAAGATCAAGTGCGATCTTGCGCATCATAATGACCTCGCGCCGAGTCAGCGAGTATTCAATTCGTTAATTTTTTAATGCGTCCAGTTACACACGCGTCCATAGGCTTACATGTATGCTTTTCCGCAAATTCAACTAGGCGGGCCGCGAAGCGCGAATTGGGAAAAGCTTGAGAAAATGCGGAAAAAGTGATTCACACAGCTCCTTTGAAGGCGATTGTTTTAATTTCGCTAGAGACGCCATATCGCGAACGCACGCAATTTGGTTAATCAAGTGAATTCGCGGCTCGAGGGAAATAAAGAGACCGCGCGCTCGGCGTATTATGAATGAGCCGAGTCTGTGTATGTGTAGTGTGTAGTGTGTGTTTGTGTGCGTGTATATGCGTTCACGCCTTGCATTCATGCAGACGCGACACATCGGGGATAATGACAATTTGCATGAGAAGCAAAAACTCGGGGATCTCTGTCGGATCTTTTGCGCGCTCGCTCGCTTCATCTCGCTTCTGTTCGTGTATATATATATATTGGCGAGAGACCGAGATAGACGGGATAGAAAGGGAGAGAGAGAGAGAGAGAGTTCCCAAGTGTCGGATGCGCCACGACACTGTTAATCCAATTGAGTCAATTTGGGTTAACTTCAAGTCGTCTAAACAGCTTGTTTAGCCGATCTATGATGCATGTGCGACGTACAACTTCCGGTCACCCTTACTTCCTTTATCTGTTTACGTAAGAATTCTGCAAGTCTCTGCAATACTTCCCTCGTCCGTTTATTTATTTTACTTAATTGCTTTTATCCTTCAAAGAATCTATGAGCTTTCTCTAAAATACAAAAACGGATATAGTCATTTATAAAATGGAAAATTCACACATTAGACCAATATAATATTTAGATAATATTTTTTAGCTCTAAATATTGAATTGCTAATGTAATGATTAATATACTCTCATTGCCTGTCAAACTTTTATTTTGCATCCCGGCGTATATATAGTCATCTAAATCCTGCCGCCGAGAAATGAAAATAATATTACCCCATCCAAAATACGCTGTATACCCAAGACAAGTATAGGATGGTATGAAGCTCGGTGCAGTTGCATTATGAAGTTACCCTTTCGCGGTGTTATAACGGTGGAATCGATTCGATGACTGTCTGCGCTCCCGGTGCAACGCAGACGCGAGGGAGTAAAGAGAGAGAGAGAGAGGGGGAGTGGGGGGGTAGGGTGAAAGGTTAAACCGAGAGAGTCTAGCCCATAACCAACCACCACGTGGATGATGCAGTCATTGGGTCTCTAGCCTGCCGCGGCGCGCGTATTTGCTCAGGGCACACACTAGACTCGCCCTCCCCAGCTGACGTTGATTGAAGGAATAAGGGAAAACGACAGGCGAGAGAGCTCGCTTTCTCTCTCTCTCTCTCGCTCTTTCAAGTGCATCATCTCGCTATATATATATCTCGCTTATACCCGCTGCTCCTTCAAACCCCGCAGACTTTAGTGCAGCTGGAGGTGGGAGGAGGGGATTTGCATCTTCTTCTGTCCATCATGCACGTAGAAAAATATTTCTCGTTCGAAAGGACGCGGATGCGCGAGATTTTGTCGTATTATATACCAATGTTCAAACTGGTTATTTCGAATGTAGAATTCGAGGTCTTTTGAAATTTTTTAGTCATTGTTCAAAAACTCTTGTTTCTATGCGACATATATGCATACTGCAGTCATTTTGAATTTCAGCTGAATGACGAGATCCCGGAAAATTACGTGTAAAAGTCTTTCAAAACCAAATATCGTACTTTATTCTTTTGCTGTTACCAACCGGTAAAAATATACATATTTAAAAATGGAATCATACAATTAAACGATATTGATTCCATAAAAATCAGCAAGTCAATACATTAACACAAGACGATTTTAAACTTTATCACAAGCTCACTCCTTCAACTTTCATCCCTCCTCCTCCTCGTGGCAGATATCCGCACCAATCCAGTCTCTCGCATCGTTTTTACTCAGGTATCTCTACAACCCTCTCTCTCTCTCTCTCTCTCTCTCTCCTCCACGTATTGCTTCTGACAGATTCTGGCCCTTTGCGACGAGCGATATGCTCCGAGCCACTGTGCATCGGAAATTCCTGCGCGCTCGCTTTTCATACGAACCGAGAGCGTTAATTAAAGAGGATTTGCGTGCTGCTGCCGCTGTTGCTGCAGGTCAGCTTGGACTGGGCTTTATTGAATCCTTTCCTCGGCGCCTAGCGGCGCGCGCGTATGCGGCCGTGTGCGAGTGTGTGTTTTATCGGCAGAGAAAAATGAAGATATACGAGCTGCTGAAGAAAATAAAGTAAAACTGGGAGGATGTGAGGGTGGGGTGGGGAGGGAAAAAATGCAGCTTGGTCGGCGAAGGAATTCGACGAGCTTACGTGCAAAACTCTCGACCCCCGTATCCAGCTATTGCCGTAGTATAACGCGACCGCGTATATATACATTGACGCTCGAGTCTCCGCGCGAAATACCATTATATACAGGCTGCACTTCTGCGCTCCGGAGCTTTTATGATACGGCGCCGATGCCAATAGGTTTTTCCCGTGCTAATCCTGGAGACTCGTTCTTCTTCTCTATTTTGGAGAAAAACTGCCGGGCTATTCGTTATTCAATAGTTGTACACGAGCCGTGTGAAAATAAATAAATTTCCTATTAAATAGTTTAATATGAGAATTGGTCGTTTGCTTTCTTCGTTTCATTGGTCACGAATGATTTGCGCAGACTCTTACGACAGCGGTGAATCGGAGCTGCGAAATTTCGTTCCAACAGGTAACATACCCGATGCATGTAGCGAGCTACACCTGCATCACTCCTTATAGATATATATGTGCACGAGTACTCGTGTAGCGTCAAAAGAGCCAAAGGGTATAACGAGCGAATTCTCGCTTATTGCTGCGTGCGCGCGGTAACAGCTGGCGAAAGGCTATACTCTCTCTCTCTTTCTCTCTCGCAAGTGCACGCATTGTCGCACAACCACACTGGATCTTTCGAGCGGAATACAGTCGAAGCTTCCTAACGCATCAGCCCGCGCAAAAGCAAAATGCGAGTGAGCGAGAGAGAGAGAGAAAGAGATAGAGCAAGATAAATAGATGGGAATTCCACAAGGCACAGGATAAGTAGAGAATGAAGAATGACTGCTCGCAGGCGAGGCAATGCGGGGGGGGGGG
>UELU01129046.1:25309-44622 GCA_900490025.1 Megastigmus dorsalis
GTCGTGCGCGGCCTGCTGACTCGTTGCTCTTTGCGCTTCGCGACCTTTTTCTAATTTAAATCGTATATACACGGAGGTTGTAAATTTAATCGACGGTGTAAGATTCTTTTATAATTGACGCGAAGCTTAAGAAGATTATTACAGTTTAAAATAATCATCAACTTTTTCCCATTTATATACATCATCGGCAACATGCAGCTATATAATACGATCCAAATTTAGATTTCCTCTAGCTGCACGAATAAATAGCAACGATTAAGGTAAGCTATACGTCGTCGGCGCGAAACGTCCGAGTTCTCCATATACTTCCTTTAGTCCATTATCGAGGATCGAAGGAATGTCATTTTACACGGAACTCGTGCGGCACTCCTTCGAACACACGCAATTACATACCCCACACGAAAAACATCACGGCAGGCTGCAAATAACACGTCTCGACTTGGTTAATGAATATACACATACAACCTGCAGGTGTAGAAGGGTTATAGACATATAAAATAATCGATCGCGACAAAAAAGAGAGAAAGAGAGAGAGAGAGGGAGAGAGAACAACTGGACAGAGAGTAGTACACAAGTAGGCACAAGGGGGATCTCGGCTTTTTTTTTTTCTTTCTTTTTCTTTTTTATTGTTAGCGGAACTACTCGCGCTGTGTCCGTGTCCACTCAAGCTCGACGCTGCACACTCGGACATCGGCAGCAGCGTATATCACAGCTCTCGGGCACCTATATATATATATGTGTGTGTATATATATATATATGTGTGTATACGTTTTTCACACATCCTGGCATCGGTTCCTCATCGACGCCGCGCGAGATACCCTATTGCGGATACGTGATTGTAACAAAACAACGGACGTCCGGACGCTGCACCCGGGGGCCCTGCACACGCGCACGAGTCGCACAGGTATCGTCCACTTTGCGCTCGCAGCTCTCCCCCTTTACCTTAGTCTTCCGCGCGCGTTCTCCCACTCTCTATGTGTCTCCCTTCTTCCCGTTACTTCCTTCTTCCTCTCTCTCTCTCTCTCTCTCTGTCTCTTCGGCTCTTTGTTGTTGCGCCATAGCATTATAAATCGCGAGTTCCTAGTTTCCATTGTTGAGCAATTATTTGGAAATAGGCCGCAGCGAGCGAGCGACACACTATATACACCTGTGCGTGTGCAGGGCGGCGGTAGTTCCCTCTCTTTTTCTCTCTTCTCTCTCTCTCTCTCTCTCTCTCTCTCTCCTGCACCTATTATTTTCCTTTTCATATGCTGATCGGTTTTGTCACAGCGCCGCGATTAGACCTCGCAGACAGTGTCGAGCTATTTCTTTTATGCTCTCGTATCTTCAATGACTTTTCTATCGCACACGTTGGCACACCAGTTTTATTCGCTGTGTTTAACGTCGCTTTTGCATCATCTATCTGGTCGAAATGCAGCTTTTACGAATTCGAGAGCTGTCGGAGGATGTATTGCGAATATGCAATGTTTTCATAAGTCGGTCAACAAACTCCGGATCATCCTGGCGCGATTCCTCTCCGCGATTTCGCTACACACACGCACGCATACCCACACATACACATCGGCAACTGCGTGATTATCGAGCAAGTGATCTCTAATTGTCCCATCCGCTCGTGTACGTTTTTCTTTCTCTCTCTATCTTCCTCTCTCTCTCTCTCTCTCTCTATGTCCACATCCTTTTATATTCATCGCGCGATACAGTTCATAGCCGCGAGCTTCTCGCATTGGTAAGTTTTTCGTATATACATACATATATATACGAAAAAAAAAGAAGGGAAACTTGGTCCAGTGATGCTACTTCCGGTCTCGATTAGACACGACAACTCCGACGGAATTCTTGTAATTAGGCCTTTGACGCTGGTTGTGCTCGTGTTATATACACCTCTCTATACCTCATTTATACACCTTCGTCTATTTCGATGAGCCAAGTCGAAAACACGACGGGCAGGAAGTTGGAAATGTACAATTTCGCGTCTTTATGCTCGATTTATTCGGCTCAGGGATTTGTCCGGGCTCTCTTCCATCGTTCGACCAATTGAATTCGCAAAATTTCGGCTACACCGAAGACAAACCAGTCTCTCAAATCAGCGGCGAGCAAAGAGGAGCAAACGAGGAGTCGCTTATTTATATAAAGAGAGAGAGAGAGAGAGAGAGAGAGAGAGAGGCTCATACAAAGGGAGAAGACGAACACTAGCCGAAGAATGACTGTGCGAAAAGACTCTGAAGCTCGAGAGTTGGCTCCGAGGGGCGAGTTTTTCTCGCCATTGTCCGACGCGCATTAAGAATAAGCAGCCGAGAGAGGGACGCGGAATGAGAAAGGGTTTACACTTGGAGACGAAAGGCATCGGAGCGCGAGAAGAGACAAGACATGTAAACTCCCGACGAACTCTGTGTGTCGCTCCTTCAACGGGTCTATGCTTCCGGCCCCTCTCTCTCTCTCTTCTTTTTTCCTCCCGCTGCTGTTGTTTGTTTTTCTTGTTTCGTTTTTTTTTTATATAGCCGCACGACGTAAGAGTAATGCACGGAGGCACTACGGTCTGATTTCTGTAAGTAGCACTCCGCCGATGGAGAGCGATTGTCGCCGAGCCAAGAGGGCGAGTAGAGAGAGGAAGAGAGAGAGAGAGAGAGAGGGAGAGAGAGAGTTTTCTTTAGGCGACGCGAGCACCGAGACACGCGGACTCTCCTCGTGCACCGAGCGCCGAGCGCTAACCGATTGTTTGCTTTTTGTCTTTCGGCGCTCTTTGCCGTGTGTCCGTATAATACGGGAGGACTGCGGCAGCAGCTCCAGCTTCCCGCTTCCCCCACCGGTTTCTTTTGAAAAATACTCTCCTCGTCTTTGTCCGAGAGGTTTTTCCGGTGAATATAAAGGGACGTACGTCTCTGTAGCTGCGCGAGCTTCTTTCGCACGTCTTGCCGACTGGGTTTTCTTACCTGTCCCCAACACCGAGGATTATCACCCTATATCTTTTGCACTTCTTTAAGTTTTTATCTCCGAGACTTGTTTCAGTCGGTCGAGCTCTTGAAATAATAAGTGGCGTTAAGTATACTCGAAAGGGTCATTTGTACTTTGGGGTATACGTATTTTGCATATACATACACGAGGTCGATTTCTTTAGCTGTATTTGGCGTCTTGAAGCTCGCGCGGTTAGCCAGTCGACTCGTTGACACGCGCAGTAGTGCAGATGTAATATTGCACTATCGCGACAACTGGGTCGAACATCGAGCAAACGAGGAGAAGAGACCAGTGCAGGTGATCGTCGTTGTCGCGAGATATCGTACGAATTACGCGCGAGACACAGGGAGAGAGAGAGAGAGAGAGAGGGAAGGTTGAAGCATAAGCGAGTGCGGAAGAAGAGCGACATCTCGAGAATCCGACGTAGCCGCATAGACTCGCGAAGACGACGTAGACGACTCGAGACGAGAGATTATCGTCGAGGAGGACGACTTTGTGGGAGAATTATCGTTGGGGCGCGAAAAAACCCGATGAATCTGTGCCGCGCGAAGGCAAAGAGATGACGGATAAGATAGACGATATAGACAACGACAACGACAACGACACAGACTAACGCATATCGAATCGTTCGAGTTTACTCTCCGTGGAATTGTTTACGAGCGAGCTACTGTTGTGGCTATCATGCACCGCTCGCGCAAAGCAAAGTTTTCGAGCCTGCCGGCAAAGAGCTGAAGAGCAGTCGAACAAGTGGCTTCGGCATATAATCGTCTCGTCGAAGCCTACACCTCGAGTGCACATAGGGAGACAGAGAGAGAGAGAGAGAGAGAGGCCCGCGTCTGGAGCGCGAATATATAGAAGAAGAAGACGGGCGCAAAGGGGGAGCACGGCAGCGGCGGCGGTAGCGATCCCTCGCATTTCGTCGCGCATCTTCTCGCGGCAGAGTGGCGTAAGAATAAGGTTTGCTCGTCTCTTTCTCTCTCTCTCTCTCTCTCCCCTGAAGCCTCTTCGCTCACTTGATAATCCGTCAAGTCTTTTTCCTTCGTCTTCGTCGTCTTCGTCGTCTACGTCGTCGGTGGTAGACGAGAGGTTCGTCGTTATACAGACGTTACGGATATATATATGTATAAGGTCTTGGTGACGTTGGCCCGCGTCTCTTACTCCCCTTAACTCCCCAGCTGCGAATACGATGACTCCACTCGACTCCCCACTACTCTGCCACTGCTGCTGCTGCTGCTGCTGCTGCACCGAGCGTCTTCCCTTATACTCTCCCTTACACCCGCGCGGATGGAATATTCAAGTGTCGACGGTGTATCCACGACGTGCAAGGGGCGAGCCTCTTACATGGATCTCTATATCTATGTATGTATATATATATCCAAGGCAAAAGTATAACCCAGACGACGAGGAACGCGTTCGAGACGTTTTCAGCTTTGCTCTCTCTCTCGCTCTCTTGTTGTTTCTATCTGCGTTTATTAATTTCAAGTTCTTTCGTTGCTTCGTTATATTCAATTTTTTCACCTACCGCTCGTCCCTCGTTATAGCCGTTCGATCAAGAACTTCGCACTTAGCCGAGGCACACCTCTTCTCTCTTTTTTTCTTTTTTTATTTTTAATTACTCCAAAAAGATTATTTTTCAAACAAGATTTTATAAATTTAAGGTTTTACAGACCAATATCTCGATACATCGTACTGTATAATCAATATGGCAAACTAATTAATAATATTAATTCACAAATTGGTAGTGATTGAAAAAGAGTTTAACTTTTGAAAGATCGCGTAAATATTACCTAGATGAGAATTTATTTATTTACTCGGTACCGTTTCTTGTAAAAATAACGAAGATTACTAGAAATGCGTGGTACTGGTAATTCAAGTATTATAAGGTTTAAAGAATAATAATTAGTCCAGCGAAAGAAACGATGAGGAGCTTAAGAAAAAAAACATAGTATATAGGGCGACGTTAGAACGAAGGGAAGTCCGAAGCGAGCGTCGCGCGCGAAATAAAAACACAGGGCGCGTATAAGAGAGTGAGAAGCGAGCTCGGTGCACAGAGCAGCAGCAGCAGCGGCAGGAGCGAGGGGGTCGCACACGGCGGGCAAGGAAACAAGTGTTCCGGCGGGTCCTGCGCGCCTGCAGCACCACCACCACCACCACCACCACCACCAGCAAAGAACCACCAGCGGAGCGTCACCATAGCCTTCCTTAAAATATCTCCTCGCACCCCAAAAGTGGCGTCGACGTAGACGCCGCCACCCGACGCCGGGACACACAAGTACATAAGCCCCGCGTGCGCGCAAGCGACAACGACGTCGCCTCCAGTCTCTCATTCTCTCTCTCTCTCTCCTTTCTCCCTTACATAGTGCGTTACGGTAAAGAAAGGACGAGGCGGAACTGCAAGGGGAACGCAGTAGCAGCAGCAGCAGCAGCAGCAGCAGCAGCAGCCTCGGCTCTCAAGGATTTCGCGTGCTCTTGGCCTTCTTTCCCCTCGGCTCGATATACACACAGCATACTTAGGTATATACACGAGACGGAGAAACCTTGGGGGGTGCCAAATCGTGGTCGTATGACTGGACATGTGTGGGAGAGAGACACACAGAGAGAGCGAGAGAGAATGTGCGTATATACAGGGGGAGGACTCCGACTACGACGACGACGTAGACGACGTAGACGACGACGACGACGACGACGACGACTAAGAACAAAGAGTGCAAGTTGTAAGGTGGACTGCGGGGATAAGGGGCTAGAAAGGCGCTCCGCCGCGCCGCTTCTCGCCTCTCGCATCTCGCCCCCGTTTTTTAGGCTGGCTGGCTGGCTGGCTGGTGCATATAAGATGGGCGACGTATATACACACAATGCACGCACCCTAACGTGCCTATATACATACATATATATATATATATATATGTGTATTACTACTCGCGCTCGCTCCAGCCACTCGAGTCTCTCTCACTCTCTCTTTCTCTCAGGGCTCGCACAGCTCTTATAAGCGAAGGCGAAGGCAGTAGCAGCAGCAGCCAACGACGCGTGTGTACCGAGGGGAAGATTCCGAAAACTCGGCCGCTCAATACCCCACATCGAGACTCTCTCTCTCTCTCTCTCTCTCGCTTTCTACTCTCTATCGAGGCTCTACATGCGCCTGTACTTTCCTTGTCTTTCTTCGCTCAACCCCTTACTACTTTCTTGTTTTCGAGCTCTCATTTGCCTCTCTCTCTCTCCCTCCTCTCCATTTAGGCCCTTGCACTTTGTCTCGCGTTCCTTCCTTTTTTTCCTTCTCTCTCTCTCTCTCTCTTTCTGCAGGTTTCGCGTGCTTTTCGGCATCGCCGTTCGCTTCGTCAAATCAATTCCCAACTAGAAGAACTCTTTGGAGCCGATATATAGCGGCCTCCTGTGCCGCAATCGAAGGAATAAGCTCAAAGTTGAAGTATATTGCAGAAAAAAAAAAGAAAGAAAAAAAAGATGAGCGAGCGATAGAAAGAGGTAGCAAAGGTAAAACGAAGGAGTAGCACGAGGTATTGTTTGCGTAAAGATTAATTAGAAAAAAAGCCGCGGAGTGCGCGGACGCAAAGGGCCATGATAAAGTTCGCAGAAGCGAAGAACGCGAGGAGAAAGAAAGAGAGAGAGGGAGAGAGAGGGAGTGCGAGAGAACAGCTATACGTTATAGCAGCAGCAGCTCCGGAAAACAATAAGACCAGTCGAGCAATCGCTCTCGGCGCATCCTCGAACTTCACGACGATCCGAAAGGGAAAAGAGAGAGAAAAGAGAAAGACGTGCATCTTGCGCGGCCGCAAATATCCAAAAAAGTACACGACATCTTTGTTTCCCGCGGCGGCTCCTCTTCTATTTTACTCGTCCATGGAAATATTCAGGCAGCGATATTGAAAAGCCCAGTTGCCGCACTGCAGACGAGAAAGAGAGAGACAGAGAGAAGGAGGGAGAGACACGACAGAGTCGTATCCGATAATAATGCATCCTCTCGATGCCTGGTAAAAAGCGAGCGCAGTGCACAGCGCAAACGAAAAGGAGTATAAGAAAACGTGGAACAGCGATTCGCTCGGCAGCAAATTAAAAAGAAAGGCTTGGGAAAAGAGACAGAGAGAGAGAGAGAGAGATAGAGGAGGAAGGGGGACTGCAAGAGATGTCGGATGGCTCAGGAGGTATGAAAAGAAAGGATCGTGTAATCGGAATGGATAGACTTTTCCTAGAGACAGGCCAAGGAGAACGGGCCATTCATGCAGCAGCAGAGAAAAAGGTAGAGAAAGAGAGACTTGGGCTTGGCGTCGCCGGATGGTTACGCGATAGGACCGGGGATTGTAATACGTCGCAGCTCCTCTGTCTTTCTCACTGTGGCTGCGCTGCCGCTGCTTCGTCTCTCCGGCGTCGTGGAGATTACGTGGCGGCGTGTCCCGCGGGGCTGCAATATCTTGCATTCCTCCCTCCCACCCCCCGGGGACTTCATCCGAAGCTCTGCTGCTGCTTCTGTCTCTTTCTCCATTCCCTCCCCCTCCACTCCTCTCTCTCTCTCTCTCTCTCTCTCTCTCTCTCTCTCTCTCTTGCTCTCGCTCTTTCTGTGTGCTCCCTTACGTCTGCAGTGTCTTCGTTGCGCGAAAAAAGAGAAGGACGAGGATAGGATGGGCTATATATACTTTGCCGGCAGAGTATATTACTTTGGTTTTGAGGTTATGTCAATTTGGCAGGGGTGGCACACGGCTCGCTGGAATGTCGTGCCGCCAGATTGGTATACAATCAGTAGCGGCTTGTTTTTCGCTGATTAGCGCAATACTTGGCAATGGAGCAGATACATCTTTGTAAATTATTAGTTTCTAAATAAGACCCAGTGCATTGCATACACACACACACACACATATATATATATATGTATACTTTTTGATGCTTAATTAATCCGGCCTCTATGAGAATTCCACGAACTCGCTTAATCGTAATTTAATATTTCGATAGTTTTTATTCGCCGGTGATGAATTCCGTTAAATTCGAGCTCGTAATCTTTTTTCTTTCCTTTTTCTTTCTTTTTTTTCCAGTCGTAGGGAGCGAATAATCAGAGCAGTCAAGAAGAGAGAAGCTATAACGGGAATGGGAGAAAGAGAGAGGAGAAATCAAGTCGGAGGGAAAACTGCATCCTGGAGAGACCGGAGCTTTACATACAGCCCACGATGGCGTAGCCGGGTCTTAAGAAATCAATTAAACGAAGAGTGAGCGAGAGAGAACGGGAGCGAAAAAAAAGAACGAAAGAGAGGGAGAGAGAGGGAGAGAGAGAAAGAATAGTTGGAGTCTTCGGTTGAGGCTAGGTGGTTTGAAAAACGAGAAGAGAGCGAGGAATGAAAGGGTTTCGGTCGACGTCGGTGCGCCGGCTTCGGTAGTGGAAGGGGGTCGAGGGAGGGGGTGACGAGGCGGGGGTCGGGGGGAAAAGAAAGACAGCGGCAAAGACGGAATCCGCAGTAATCAGCGGATCTTCTGATGCCTCGCTTCTATCCTACTTGAACGAGCGACGAGCGTTTTCTTTCCCTTTTTTACTTTATCTCCTTCTACCCTTCACCCTATATATATAGCACGGATATATATGTATTTCGCTCTCTCTCTTTCCTCCTCCTACCCACCAGTTCCCTTCTTCTTCGCTCTCCACCACTGCTGCCGTTGCTGCTCTATATATACGTACATTTCTCTTTCTCTCACTCACTCTCTCTCTCTCTCTCTCTCTCTCTCTCTCTATCGAGGAGTTCGCGAAGGGAGATGAAAGAATACGTGTTCCACCCGTCCGGAAACTCAGCCGACGACAATCGGCAACTTGGGCAATGCATCCCGACTCCTGCTATCGCTATTACTCCCGTAAAGAGGGAAAAACGGATCGCGGAGGTGCAAATATAATTTAATGAAATCAATTGCGAGTATTGACTCGTATCGTGCGTATATGTATGCGCAGTGTATGTTTATATATGTGTGTATCTTACTGCTTCTCGCACATGTACACGGGAAGACGAGAGTAATTATGCAAAATATACTATCAAATCCTCGAGATTATTTGTTTTCATTTAGCAATTGCAAATTCTTAAACTGTAATTGTTATTAATTAAATTATGCTTGACATATTTCCTCAAAAAGAAAACTATACTCGCTCGACAACGTCGATACACAACAAAATAACGAAATTTTTAAAAAAAATAACGAAGAGAGCAAATTTCTATCCTCGTCGCGCTAAACGAAATTTCAGCCCCAAATTAAGCTCTTAACGAGCGCATTCACCGGCGCTCTTAACAACGTTAAACGTGCTTGGTTTACGCTGTCCCGTGCACCGATGAAAAAAAAGCCAGCGAAAGAAGAGAGAGAGAGAGTGATCGTCGCGTATACAGCAGCCAATATATACGAGGCGCGGAAGACCGAAGCGCTCGACGACCTGTCCACGTTACAGAAATAACCAAGTGAAATATCGCAAAAAGATCGAGAGAGAGAGAGACAGAGAGAGAGGGGGGTGGGGGCAAGAGCTGAAAAGAAGAGGCTGCACGACGACAGGCGCGCGCCGAGCGAGAGAAGCAGGAGGTGGCGCAGGAGAAGAAGAAGCCGGGCGCGGAGTAGCGGGGAGAGAGTGCCTATGTAGACGAGACGAGGAAAAGGGATAAAAAGTGAGGGGTTGCCCAGCCTAACGAAGAGTACGAAGAGAGAGAGAGAGAGAGAGAGAGAGAGAGAGAGAGAACGGGAGAGAGGGAGAAACGAACTCCTCGTCGTCTAGTAAGGAGCATTGGAATCGATATCATTGCAATGTGGGCTTCTCCAACCTCCGCCGCCGTTGCGATGCCTCGCCTCTCTACCTCCCCCTCTCTCTCTCTCTCGCTACGGCTTTCTGACTCTCTCAACTCTTTTCCTCTCTCTCCCTCTCTGCCCGCGCACCCACGCCACTATAGACGCGCTTGCCAACTTCCTCGAGCGATCGCGAAGCATTTTTTTCCCCCCGCCATTCCCGCTCATCTTATCCTCTCCTTATTGTTCCCTCACTCTCTCTCTCTCTCTCTCTCTGGTCTGATATACTATACCTGCGCGGCGCGCACTCCTTTCGACGAATGAATCTTGAATATTGCTCGCGCGCGACTTAAGCTCGAGGACCGCGCGTCTCGTTTATTCCCGCGAAGCAATTTCACCAAGATACAAACCGTTTTCTTTTTTTTCTTTCTTTCTTTTTTTTTTTGGTCGCGTGTACGGTAATATCGGTGAGACTGTACACTGTCGGGGCTTAAGTGCGCACGTAATTCCCGCGGAGTGCACACAGCTTTGATAATTATTATGGGGGGTGATATATATAGCTTTATTATACGAGCGAGAAAGATGTATATATTGTCATGCAAAGTAATGCGCAGGACTGAAATCTATAGCTATATAAAGAATCAATCCGAAATATTAACTTTGGCATTTTTCGTATATAGCGTGGTGAAAATTGTATCTCTACATTCGTCGTTCGAGTCTTATTGCACTTATAACACATATGAGCCAACGGTGGCGAAGTAAAGGTGAAGCGCGCGAGTTACGTAGAAGAGAGCATGAGAATAAAACAGCCACCGCAGCCTGTCTAAAGTCGACGATTTTTTAGTCGGCTTCTACAAGGCAATTTGGCGAACCTACGCAACAACCAAAAAAAAAAAAACGTGCCGCTTCTGGAGAGCCTTCGAAACTTAGTTACGGAGATTTTCCAACCGCGGACCTCGCGGACTCAAATATAAAATGTAATATGCGCGTGTTAAAAAACTTATATGGCGAGTTGATGTCTCCCCCCTCCTCCTGCCGGTCGCTCGTGTTCCAAAAAGCTAGTATGTGCACGCGCTCGGAACGTTTGACGAGGACTTCTATTTGTTCGAGTATACAGAGAGACCGAGATAGAGAGAGAGAGAGAGAGAGAGAGAGAAACAGGTGTTCGTCGCAGGACTGCACCGAGCAGCTCCGTCAAAGAACAGCTTATGTGTAATTCGAAGAAACGTTTTTTCCCTCCATTTTTCTCGATTAACTCTCGGGCGCAAGCGGTTGCAACTAAATTGCAAATATTCAACTCTCCACGTAGGCGCCAAACTCTCCCGGTTTCAAAGTCCAGCCCATATACAGCGTGTATATATGTATACATGTATACCAAAGCAATCCTGAAAAAAGGATTCCAACCTTCGCCCCGCTCCGCGATAAACGAAACAATGTCGCATTTCTCGGGCATGCATTTGTTAACTCGTGCGCGTGCGGGGCGCTCCCTCTTTTTCCGTCTCCTCTCGAGCACACCGCTCGCGAATAAAAAAGAAGGAAAAAGAGAAAAAAAAAAAACAAGAGAAGCAAAGAACACGGGGAAAAAAAAGAGAGAGAGAGGGACTATATATAAATATATATAGGCAACGCGAGATGTACAAGCGGATCCTCGGTGTTGCAGGAACAGGATAATAAAATTCAAATGGCGAAATAAATAAGGGAGTAAGTCGGCAGCGTCTCCTCTCTCACTCCCTGTCTCTCCTACAGCGACTCCTTACATTCGGCCCGTAGCCGTGGCGAGCATCGCTTCCTCCCGCTTCTTCTTCGAGCCCTGCACGCCTGCGAGAGAGAGAGAGGAGAAGAAGAAGAAGAAGCGGTCGGCATGGGGTGATTTCCGCCCTCGGCTCTCTCTCGCACTCGTGTGCCTCTGCCGTATATATATATATTCGCCTTGGGTTTTGCCGCGCCGCGCGCATCGCCACGAGCTGCAACCCTTATTCCGAATAGCTCGTCGGCATGAGGGAGCTGCTATGAGCTTTCGTTTGAGACGCTCGCTCGGCAATAAGTACAAGCCCGTCAGAAAGTTTCGCCTGACCCGCTGGCGTCGATTTCGTGTATCGCTGCAAATATCACTGAGAGAGACAGAGAGAAAGAGGGGGAGAGACTATTAGCGAACATAAAAATTCATATAGGCTAAAGAGAGTTGGGGGTGTAAATTGTTTATTACCGACTTCATTTGAGGAGCGAATCGAGATGAGATGTACTGGAAGAAATCTTCGAAGATTCTTTTGAGGAAAAAATTAAGTATGAGTTCAATTATATAATTAATTTTCAAGAGTGTAATTTAATTTTCATAATCATCTTCTCCTGTCAATACAGTGTGAATTGAAAATATGTTGCATGTAAATATTCAAAACAAAAAAGGTTGCACTACCTGATACATTTTCTAAAATTATCATTTTGCAAAAATAGTAGAATCATAAGACTTTACTTTGCAGACTTTTTTTTTCAAATATAATCCAAAGGAAACTGCAGTAAAATGCATTTTGAATTACTCGCGTATGAGAATATTTTAAGATTCGTACAGTAAAGCTTTAAATTTATAATAAAATTTAATTGACTGCCACTACTAGAACGACCAATTTAATATTTTCCTGGAGCTTTTTAAAGAGCATATCAACGACGCCAGAATCAATGCAACTGGACCGCACGAAGAACACACACATACACATACCAAAAAAAAAGTACCACCCCAAAAATAATTTCTCATCATTGCGAAATCCTGAAAAGCACGGCGATCGATGAATAATTAATTCCTCCGTTCCACCCCACCGCGCATACATAATAAAAAACTTACACTCACACACACGCACACACACACACACACACATATATATATATATATATACCGATCTCTTTTAATGATTATCATGATCTCTCTCTCTGTCTCCTTCTCTCTCTTTCCCATTCACGAGTCAAGTACCGAGGCTCGCGTACATATACGCAGTACGGGCCATTCGCGTATACACGCATATGTATATATATATATATATACACACACACATATATATGTAGAAAGTGCACGGGGATTTTTTTCCTTTCTTCCTTCCGTCCGCTCTGCACATGACTCCGGCGCAGCTAATAAAGGCTGCAGTCGCTCCTTCGCGCAGACTACTACTACTACTACCAGCAGCAGCAGCAGCGGTGGTCGCTTAATGAAAAGGAAGAGAGAGAGAGAGAGAGAGAGACTCGTTACGTAGTATTGCCATGTGTGTACGAGCGCTCGTGTGTTTGTGTGTGGGTGCAGTAAAGCCACCCAAGGTTTCGAATGGTTCGAACGAGGCGAATACGTGTATTCCGAGTCTCGCTCACTCTTCTCTTAAAGCTTATCAATGCGCTTGCATGTGCTCCGTTCGGGGTTTCGCACGCAGCCGCGCCCCTGCATACGTTCAGTCTCTCTCTCTCTCTCTCTCTCTCTCTCTCTCTCGCTCTGCCTTCCTCACTCGTGACCCACGTGAGCTCTGCCCTCCTATATATCTTTCAAAGCCTATATAACCTTCCTTTCCCTCCTCTGCCTCTCTCTTTCTCTTTTTCTCCCTCTCCCGCTGTATGCCCTTATCTCGGTTCTGCTTTCTACGTCTTCTCTCTCTCTCTCTCTCCCTCCCTCTCTGTCTCTCTCTCTCTCTCTGTCTACCTCTTTCTACATGTGAATATCACCTACCGTGCTCATCCTACTTTAATTTCTCTCGGGTTCGTGGTTCAATTTAAACTTTGCACCCCACATGGCCGGGCATCGGAAAAAATTAAGATTTCTTCAAGTTACGCGCGAAAGATAAAGTCGGTTAGTTACATGGACTATCATTACCGAAGTTAGTTAGTTATTTCAAGCTATATATCTCGAATGCAAATTTTATGTATACTTTATCCGCTGCTCATTCAAATATTAATATCCAACAAAACTCTAATGACGATTACATCCGTAATAAAGAAAATTTGAGCGTCCGTTAACAAGATTTCAATTATAACAAAAAAAAAAAAAAAAATAAGAAGCAAATGGAAAAACAAGGATGTAAAGTTATATACAGTAGTCGCTTAACGTTCCACTCGTGAAAGAGAGAAAAAAAAACACGGAGGTAACGAGCTCGATCCTCGATGAATGCGTACATATCGAGCTTCTCAAGTAAAAAAGGGAATTTCCATCCCGAGACGCAGAAATAACGCTCTCAACTTTAATCGAATCTCCATCAGGCATCTCGCGAGAGGGAGAGAGAGGGAGAGAGAGGGAGAGAGAGAGAGGAATACACATTAACGAACGAACGCACATACATAAACTTCCGGCCCTTTAATCCGCGGAAAAAGTCGTTAAGCATACGGTGTATAGCGTATATATGTATACACTGTAGCAGTCGGCCTCCGAACGCCGTTACGAATCACTTCTCCGAGCTAACGATCGCCTTCGCTGCTACACACGTATAAAAGCGACCGAACCTACCCCAAAGTTCGGCCGCCCGTACACTCGCGGGCTTATACCCACGTGGCCTGAGCGCGAGAAGCCAAAATGCTACGAGTTACATATACAATGGCGAGTAGGAGGGCGCGAGGGAGGGGGCGAGGGTAGGGTGCAGGGCTTTAAGCCCCGAAGTTCCAACTCCAATTTGCCATTTCGTGACTGCAGCGAATCTTGCATTTTTCTTTCCCGAACAAACGTCTATCATTCTATCACGAATCGCGAAAACTTTTGTTAGCTCGCGGCCTGTAGGGCTAAGCTCGTTCGACCTACCTGCGCGCACACCTTCTCTCGCTGCTTGCACGTGCGTCTATAAAGCTCGCGAGAGAGAGAGAGAGAGAGCCGCGATGCGCATCGCGCGATCATGCAGTCGCCCCCGTTCCCCCTCCCGCACACCTCCTCGTTTCCTCGTTCGTCAATCTCTGCGCGCACCCTTATACTTCCGAGACGCCGCCTATACGTACATCGCCGAGTAGCTGGCGGATGTGCATGTGTATACGTGTGTGACTGCGCGCGCGCTTTCGACTTTATTAATCAATGAGAGACGCAAACTTGCGATTGCCTACCACCGTCTAAGCTTTGCCAGCTGTATACATTACACTTTTTCTTCGCTTCCATCGCACTGTTAGCTCCGAAATATGTTTTATTTATTTCACCTCCTTTTGAGGATAACACACACACACACACACACACACACACACATACACATATAAATATACATGGAAATACGTAAGAATGCTATATCGAGCGATTCGACAAAGCTGCGGTGTGTTCACGCATTTTTGTTAGTTGCGTTGATCGAAACGACGATAACAACGTTAATAATGCTTCAGCGAATAGCTTTTAAATTCTTTTTATGGTTTAATGATTGTCGAGTGATTCGAATCAGCTAACGATATCCGTTTGAAAACTGACACTTTACATACTTCCCTTGATTTTTCAAAGAAGGGAATTCTCTTTTTTTTTTATTTAAATTCGAATTAAATATAAAAGAGAGAGGATGAAAATCCTTTGAATAGAAAGTTCGTTTGAACAAACGCGAAATGAGCGGGACACGCGAGGCTAAATAAAAAAAAGAAAATATCCCGCCAAGTTTATGCATATGAGCCTCGGCAAAAATGCCGCGTGCAATATTACGTCATCGATTTCATGCTGATATATCTCGCCAAGTATCGTATTTAATAAAATGTACAGCCATCCGTGGCGTACGCGCGCGCGCGCACCAATCATCAACGACCCAAACCCCCTATCCCTTTCACTCTCGTCTCTACCATTCCAATCATTCAACCTTTAATCATCACTCGAATTCCAAATCACAAGAAATTCGCGCAACACAAAAAAAAATAGAGCCCTCGCACACAGCACCGCGAATGTATAGATAAAAAAAAAGGAAAAAACCGGAACCGAAATGACTGATGGTCACTCGCCCGAAGAATAAAAAAAATATCCGTCGTCGATTTATATATTTGTCTCTGTCTCTCTCTCTCTCTTTATACGCTTCACCCTCGCCCTCGCCTCCTCCCCTCTTCCAGCGTCCCGCGCCGACCTCTCCAAAAACCTGCGGCAACCGCTGGCATAAGGCTCTCTTTTAATCCGACGAGGCAAGGGTCATCCATGATCCATCGATGATTCGAAATCGAGCGAAAGTCAATCGGCAAAATCATCGAGTGGCCGACCCGACTGAAGCGAGCTGGATAGAGAGACAGAGCGAAAGAGAGAGAAAGAGAGAGAAAGAGTGAGAGAGAGAGAGAGAGATCGGATTCGCGAAAATGAAAGAGCGAAAGCTGAGGGAATGAGCTATTCACGAGATAGGAGCTCGCTGCACATTTGCGGAAGGAGCTGGAGGTGGGCAATGGCAGCGGCGCTACGTGAACGTACAAAAAAAAGAGCATGCACATCGAGTGAGCTAGTGAGAGAGAGAGAGAGAGAGAGAGAACGAAGAGGAAGGAAAGGAGAGTACTTTGGATGGGGCTGAACGCGGCTGATTGAACATTTTCAGGGCTGTTTGAACAATTTGGCTTAAAAACAAGGAACGAGGCTCTAGATGAAGTGTAAAATGTGCAAGGAACTTGTTAATGCTTTGCGATTGATTAGGAATAAGTTTGAGGAGCTATAATTGGAACCGTTCGGCCAAATCTGTCAATTACGTATCGAATAGAAACTATAAAATCATTTTAATTCAGTATACATATCTGCTTTGATATAATACATAACGAAATGTGTCAATGATGACTCGATGCGTACTCGATGAGCAAAAAATCCTCAGTTCCAGTGTCTTTAGTGCAGGCTATTATTTTGGTTTCGATACAAAGACACGGAACTTTTTCCGATGTAGATTTTTTTGGTTTTTGATTCGTTACAATTCAAGTGCGTTAAAACGGCCCGTGTGTCCACGCAGAGCCCGGCTCGCTCGCGAGGGAGAGAAGGAAAAGCAGAGAGAATGAGATCGCGAGCGCGCGCCTGTGAAAAGCAGATGAGAGGTCGCATACACACGGACTTGCGAAGAGAGTGCACCTATACACACGTATACGCAGGGCCTATTTGGTCGTTAGCCAGTTGGTAGCCAGTTGGCTAATTTCCAGTAGAAATCATGAAAGCGAGACCTCCGTCGGTAGAGAGCCTCGGTCATTCAAAGATCCTCTTCCTCCTACTCCTCCTCCTCCTACATATCCACATCCACATCCACATCCACATGCACAGCCACCTCCACCTCCACCTCCACCTCTCTCTCGCTCGCTCTTCTGCTGCGGCCTCTGTGTGTCCGTCTGTCTGCGTCCAGTCATTGCCTTTCAATGATTTTTGCTCCTTTTTTGCGATGCAGTGCAGAGAGAGAGAGAGAGTCTATTCAATGACCCCACGGCACTGCACCCCAAAGCTTTTCGATGACTCGTTTTCCGATCTCTCTTTCTCTCTCTTTTTCTCTCTCCATCTCTCTCGCCCTTTTTGTCAGTCTCTATGTGTTTTTCGACCCCTTTGCCATATCGGCTCACAGCGACGGCATATATGGTTTGGCTAGTGCGTACATGTGTGTGTGTGTGTGTGTGTGTGCATTGCATCGTTGCAAAACTGATCCTCGGTCTCCTGGAATGCTTCTGCCACGGCGGAGGGATCGTTGGCGGCAGCGGCGGCTGCGGCATTATTTGCGCTGAGAGCAACAGCCTTTAGGTTTCCCTTACGAGTATACACAGACACACACATTCACAGACACACATACACACACACACACACACACCGACACACACCGACACACACTCGCTCCTCGTCTTCTACTGATGCCGCCGACCGCTGTTGATGGGTACCCGGTGGTGATTTTGGCGCGTCGAGCGAGGGATGATTGCGTTTTGAATGGTGAATCGGTGGGAGAACATGGTGAGTTGCGCTCACCATTGGGAGCATATTCATTACTGATATTGGATTTGCAGCATATAGAGAGAACGTTTATATACGTTTCGCGAATTCCCTTTCAACTGATTATAATGTTATGCGTCGTTCAAATTTATCATCATTGAATTATATTACCGTGAACTTGCGTAATTTCATAACATTTAATTTGCCTCGCCGAATAGGGTCACTGCATAATAATACATTTCATGCAAACTCAAACATCTTACAAGTGGGGGAGCACGTACAGCAAAAGCCAAAGAATTGGGTTGGTCAATCGAGAGGAAGCAGTCGAAAGAGGTGCACGTAGGCCTAATGCCTCGGAAGAAGCTCTCTGCGCTCAAGGAAGCAGAATCACAATAGGAGAGAGAATGGACTGTGTGGTCTAGTATAGCGCGCTAACGCACACCGGGCCATCCTCTCCTCTCTCTCTCTCTCTCTCTCTCTCGTCGTTATCTCTCTCCGTGGCATTAATTCATCACATTGAGAGCAGGCTTAGGGTTCTCAATTGCGTTACACACAGCGCGCAGAGATGCGTCATGGCCCTCGTACACACACACAGGCACACGCACACGCATGTACGTATATGTACACGTGTATACGCGCGGCAATGAAGAGGACCCTGGGCGATCGCCACGACATATATATATACACAACATGTAGATCTATGCATGTATATATGTATGAACGCGTGTAGCCGAGTCCATACGTAACGAAGGAACTCGATATGAAGGTCGTATAACGCTGCTTGAGAGCTTTTTATAGAGTCGATCTATATATTGCGGATGAAAATTAAAAGCTGCGCTCGACCAACGCGCCGCCGCGCCGGCTTGTACTTATTTCTCCAATGCGGTAAGTCAAAGTCTTCGATCGCACGATGTATCTTTTATTTTTCAATACAAGTTATTGGAACGAACTATGCTTGCATTTGAATATTCGCGGTGAAATTTTGTTATGTTTAAAGCCAGTGGATATGATTTGAAGAACGAAACGAAAGCTGCATGTAGTCCTAAGGAAGAAAGGCAAACAAAAACTGTATCTTCGCTTTGTCTGGTACACAAATATTTCTGCTGCATGCGTCGCAGCATAATATCTCCACTCTCTAAGTATACGCGCAACAATGCCTAGTACCCTTATATATGTATATAAGACCGATCTAACGTTGCGACACTGTTGGTCTCTATCTCTGTCTCTGTCTCCTTCTCTTCCTTTTCCTCTCTTGTCTTCATCAAGAATCGTCTCACTCCATGGGCCAAAGAGGCAAGAGAAAGAGAGACGCGCGGAGATTACACATAAGGCACATCAGACAGAGCAGCCTACAGAGAGAGAGAGAAAGGGTTCAACGCCAATGACACGCTTCCGCCGAGCAGTCGTTAATGATCGCCTCGACGTCCTCGACGACTTGCTCTGTGTAGAGGTATATATGAAACGTCGTAGTCGAGTCTCGTTTCTCAGATCCGCCAAACGCGCGGGCCCAAACAAACGCTCGTCGCTTAAAAGTAAAAGGACGACGACTACGACGACGACGACGTCGACGTCGTGGCGCTTGTGAGCGAGCGAAAAAGAAAAGAGAGACAGTGAGGCGAGAGGAGAGGCGAAAAAAAAAAGAAAATGAAAACAAAAATAAAGGGCACGGGCGGGAACCCCTTCAGGCCTGTCGCCTAAACGGATGCGCGCGTATGATAGAATATCTTCCGTCATTAAGAAATGCCCCGGCCTACGGCCTTACAATGCGCGATACACACA
>UELU01129047.1:0-10723 GCA_900490025.1 Megastigmus dorsalis
CTGGAAATCCAGGACCTGGATATCCACCTGGATTCGCCTGGAATGCCAGCAGGAAATCCAGCTGGAATTCCAGCTGGATTTTTTCAACAGGTCAGTAATCTCCCTGTTGAAACGACCTTATATAATCTCATAAAAAGAAAACTAAATTTGAGTTAACCAGGTTTTTGCACCAGTAATTACTTGTATATTCTCAAAAAAATTAAAAAAATTTTTTTCATTGATCATCTACAAGATTATACAAGAATTTATCATATAGTCTTATTTCCAAAGAAAATTTTCTCATAAAATTAATATTTTACGAGGCTGTATTTGATACTTTTTCCTATATAAAATTTTATCTGCCTTTTAAAAGTAAGTATCTAATACGTCTTTGAATACGAATTTATCCGTGTTTTTTACATTCATTTCTGAAGTACATTTTAATAGATATTTACTGGTGATAGTAGTAAAATTTTGAAAATTTTGAAAATATATTTTTCTGTTTCTACCAGTTTTTTTATTGCATAACTTATTTTTATTTTTATTAATACATCTTTGAATCAGATTTTCTCCTTTTTTTGCAGTATATCGATTTCTGAAGAATATTATAATAGATATTTACTCGGTATTAGTGATATTTGAAATATTTTTAAACTGTTACTATTTTCCCGTTTTTATCGGTATTTTATTATAAAACCTTTTTGTATTTAAATCAATTTTTATGCCTTTTTTTTAAATTAGATTTTTTATAGGATTTTACCTGGTTTTTAAAAGTACATCTTTAAATTTGATTTTACCCGTTTCATTGTCGTATGTTAAATCGATTTTTGAAACAAATTTTAATAGATATTTATTGGTAATAATGGATAATGTCAAAAAATTTTAAGCTATTAGTATTTTTTCGTTTTTTTTTCATATTAAATCTTTTATGGAATTTATCTGTTTTTAAAAGTATATTTTGAATATATCTTTATATTTGATTTCATCCGGTTTCTTGCAGTATTGAATAAATTTCTGAATAACACTTTAATAGATATTGGTTAATAAAATGTTGTTAAGCTAAAACTATTTTTCCATTTGCAACAGTTTATTATTTTTTTTTGTGTAACATATATTTATTTTTATTAAATTTTATGTCTTTTTAAAATCAAATCTTTTATGGGATTTCACCTGCTTTTAAAAAGTAAATTTTCAATACAACTTTAAATATGATTTTATCTGTTATAACAATTTCGATAAAACGTTTGAGTTTACGAGTTATTTAAGATTATATGATTTTTTAGAATTTCTGCTAAAACACTTAATTTTGAAATGTACTTCAATCAATTCGGACGTTCGATGATTTGGCCTCATTTTTTGTAATTTTATCTTATTACATAAGTAGAAAACGGTTTTTTTAAAGAGGTCAAAAATATTTAAAAATAATCTGCCTTAAATTAATATTAAATAATTTTCTCAGAAAAATCTCATTAGCACAAAAAAAATTTCCGAAAACCTTGTTCGGTGTGTTAACAAATTACTTATGTATCAAATTTTCTAATATTTATTTTCTTTCGAAAAAGTATTTTATTAGTAAATTAAAAAAGTGCACTACTTTGTAACGTTTAAATTTATTGTTTTTATTAACATACAAACTACTTTATAGTGTTAGAAATATGAAAAGTTAAAGTTTAATTATCGTTGCTGTTGGTGCTTGAGCTGGATTCGTCACCAGAACCATCACAACTACTGCTTTCATCCTCTTCTTGTGATTTTGGATCATTTAAATTCTTTGTAGCTTTTCCATTATCATCGTCAGAGCTACTGTCACTTCCACATGATTTATTTTTTTCATTATTAGACTCTTTAGGTTCACTTTCTTCATCGCTACTACTTCTTTTAGCTTTTTTTTTGGTTTAGATTCTTTGCTGTTTGGTTTTGTGCCTTTTGACTTTTTCTGGCCAGGTGGCTTTTGTTTTTTATTTAAATCTTCAATTTTATTGTCTACCCTATTGGAAATATAAAGGGTACTGAAACGTACAGAAACGTACAGAAATGTACGGAACCGCATATAATCGTATAGAAACGTACAGAGACGTACCGTTCCGTACTGTACATCTCGAATTTGGACACTTTGTACGTTTTAGTACGCTTCTGTACGTGGAAGTATATTTTTGTATGTTTAAGTATGTTTCCGTACGTTTTTGTACGATTTAGTACAGTTGTTTAAATTTTGGTTTCTTACGTCTACGTACATTTCCGTACGAGTATGTACGTGTACGGACGTCTACGTGCGTTTCCGTACGTCTACGTACGTCCACATAAGTCTACATATCCGTATTGAAAATAATGACGTCATTTAGCGTGTCACAAATTGGAACAAAAAAAGACGTTAATTTTCTTTTTTTGAAAAAAGAAGGAAACATCGTTCAAAGATGATGTTATTTTTTTAAAGCTAACACGTTATTTCTTTGAAAAATAACGTTATTGGAATATTGCAATAGTCACTAATATTTAACCTATAATTAATAGAATCGCATTTTGTAATATATTTAGTGTAAATATTTTCAATTACATTTTACATGAAAATAATAGTATAATTTTATTAAAAAATTATAATCAGAAAAAGTAGACAGTTATTTGCAAACATGAAAAATCTTTTTTTGTTATTTTATGACACACTACGGAATAAGTTCAAACTTTTGTATAAGAAGGAAATTACTTCATTGCAGTTTATGTAAATGCAATATATTTGAAAAAATATTTTCAAATAACTGACCAAAAAAAGCATGCACATCTCTCAAATTTACGTTTAAAATAATTAAAAACGTGGTTTTAACTGTTACTGCCGAATGTATAATTTATATTATACAATTTCGAAATTAAAAAATACTTTTCGACGTATATAAAGTCGACCGTAGGTGAAGTAATTATAATGAATGCACAGTTCATATTTTTTTTCTAGTCAATTTACATAAAAAATTTGATTAAAATAGTTCTGTCAAGGAAAATAAAGAAAATAATTTGCTCTAAGAAATTCGAAAAAAAATTCACATGAAACATTATACATAGATTTATTGTACTATTCGTACGGTTCGTAACATAATAAATAGTGCATTTAAAAAGTTGCACCCACGTCTTTGAGAAAATAAAAGCCGCCAAACCACTCCTCACGCAGCCCTATACCGGCCCTCATAAAATGGTTTCTCGACACCCAGACGGACGCCCTTACACAATAGAAAAAAACGGGAAACACACCCAGGTAACAATCGAACGGCTAAAACTAGCGCATTATTCCATGGACGAGTACAATGATCTCAGTCCAGAGATTGCAGACTCCAACGCTGACAATCTCGTTAATACGGGCGGAATCGCCTTGCAGCACTTCCTCTCGCCGAATTAGTAACGAACGAAACGAGCAAAACGGCACTCGTCGAGTCCAGTAAATCCTCGGAGGATCTGGACCGAGCAGCGAACCTTCAAGGTTCGGGCACAGGTTCACGCGAGCGAGAATTCGCACGGGGAAGACGATCGCGATAGCGATATTACCACAGCGGGTACGTCCGCTTATGACAATGCTCTTGCGGCTAGCGCTCAGCCACAGAGCTTAAATAATGACGATGAGATATTAACTCTCGATGAAGCGCAACAGGACGAAACCGATCCTCAATCGGACGAATGCGTAGACACTCGTGACTTAGCTACACAGAGTAGGGCCAATACAGTTCCTTCTAATAGCATCGCAATTCACAAGAAAGAACGATTTATTCCGAACATTCTCAAAAAGAGAAAACTAGATGCGTTCAATAAAAATAATCTCAAAAAAGGAACAAAGAGAGTTAGATTTAGGGACGTATTAGACTCCTAGCATGTATATCCTTGCACTCTCGCCCAAAACCCTGTAAAAGTAGCTTTAGTAACAGAGCATTGCTGGAGACAAGAGTCACAATAAGGACCATGAGCAATATACTCATCCGAAAAATTTTGTTTTCTTTTCCTCGCAGCTTATCAAGACTCTGGCCTGGTCTGTTCGAGGCAATGCCCTCATCTAACGGCTGGACCAGTGTCGAGGATGCCTCCGAGGCACTCGATGCTCTGCAGGAGCGCCTTCTCTGGGCCATTATGGCAACACCAGGCGACTCCATTCAGCACCATCACCTTCGTTTGGCGGAGGTTTAACTGGCCCCTTTTACGGAGAGCTATCTCCGGATCATTCGCGAGCGTTTTAACGCGCTGGAGCGCTCCTCCCGGCGTACCGTAATGCACACGGTCCCGGCAATCGAGCGACGAATACCGGAGCTGTTCAGGGGCAATGAGCCTGGCCTTACACTTCTTTTGCACAATTTACCAAGGGTCTCGAAGAGGGCCATTTACGACACGCTCATTGCCCGTGGACAGACGCTTTTCACAGTAGACAAGGTCTTCGTGCAGGGCCGAAATTGCAGCGCGCGCATTACCTGCGACACTCTCGCGTCGTCCCTTTCAATTCAGTGCGCCGCGCTCCTAAATAAACTCTATTTTAATAGCGGAGAGGGGAGCAAGATGGGCAAGACGTTTATCAAGGTCTATTCTTTCAAAGAAAGAAACCCCACTAGCCTTTCACAAGGCGTGTCTACCACTAGGGGAATGCCTCCTGTCCAGCTGCGAGCCCTCCGCTTAGACTCCGTTTTGGAGGCCATAATGAGACATTTAAGCAACAATGATAAAACAGCGCTAGTCACTGCATTGGAGGGATGGCGAGAGCCATATGCACGCATCGGTACGCTAGATTTCAGCTCTGAAAACTACCGCTACCATACGGCCAACGGATTCGCCAGGATGCTAGAGGACGCGCGACAATTTATTTTTACATCAATCGCCATCCGGGAATGGTGGCCAATGGGGGTCTGGGACTTCCAGAAACTTCTCAATGCTGCGATACTAAAGTCACCGGGTGACTCGAAGCCCAGACTCCTCACTGGCGTGGATTTGCGTGGCATAGAGGCTACTCCCACGATACTCGAGAGGCTGACCACCTCTTTCTCTATCAAAGTTCTGTATCTAGATAGAACCACCGGGTTCTTCGAGAGGAGGGTCAGCCTCAAGGGTGTCGAGCGCCTGGCGATCTCCGGTAACCCAATGGTGCGGC
Source organism: Megastigmus dorsalis (assembly GCA_900490025.1). Classification (NCBI taxonomy): domain Eukaryota; kingdom Metazoa; phylum Arthropoda; class Insecta; order Hymenoptera; family Megastigmidae; genus Megastigmus; species Megastigmus dorsalis. Next base: position 5,087 of record UELU01129047.1, read on the forward strand.
TGTCCTGGGTGCAGGAAACCCTGCCACCACAGGACAAGGCCAGAGAGGTCGTGGTCTCATGGTTCGGCGATCGGTCGGAGAGCGCCCTCAGGTCCATTGTCTTAACTTCGTGTCCGCAGATCCGCGTTGAACCCTTATTTGAACTTTTACAAAATAATTCGACCTTGACGGAGCTCTTACTCACCGACTGTCGCAACATCCACCATGGTCTGCAGATCTGGCGACTCCCCGAGAGGGTGTTCAATTCAACCAATGAATTGAAGACTCTCTGGTTTGAGTATGTGGACACACAGGTTCAAGCGCTGGACTTTGTGCATTAACCCGTGTTGTTCATGCACACGGGTTTGGGGGAGCTTAGTCTCAAGGGCAACCACTTTGTTGAACAAAGTCTGCAGGACTTCCTCAACAATGCTCCCGCGCTTGAATCCGTAGACTTCACAGGACTGGACGTTCCCCAAACGAGGTTGGACTTCACCTCTAATCCGCTGTTGACCACTTTGAGGCTGCCGTATCACAACGGCATAGATGGCACCCTGGACACCCTCGCCACCTTGCAAGTGCGCGATATTTCGGTTATAAATTCACTGGGTAAAAATCTGTCCTGCCCAGAGTGCCATGTTTTAGCTTCGTGGCAACAGCGTGTAAAATCATGCTTCGCGACACAGTACGAGGTCACGCAGAATCCTGCGGGACCTACGCAACCCCTAAACAAGGGAGTAATAATTACTACGATCTGTTCGAAGTCAAGCGTTGACGTGTCACGACCGTTCAGTCCACACCGATGAACATACAACACAAACACCTACTCACCACACCTTAAGCGTACCAGTTGTTACACAACACTTTGTTTTTATTCAATTTTTATTTTTCAATTTTTTATCTTCCTTTTTTTTGTTAATTCACCACGATTAGTCATAGCCTTACCAAGGCGCAAAAATTTTTCCGTATTTTTCTGACTGTCACTTCGACAAGTCTTTTCTTTTAAAAGAAAATTAGAATCACACTTAAGCAGCAATGCAACACATAAGAACTTACATTGCAAATTAAACAAGCACGTGGTGATCTATGCACTCCAACTGTACCACAGAACAGCTCAGTACATCCAGACTTAACACACAACATCTTTTTAATCATCCTTTTTTTTACAATTTTAAACACATCTCTTCTTTAAGAGTAATCAACAAGCGAAAATGAGCAATCAAGCGTTAATTGACAAAATCACACTCTGCGCTACACGAATCGTTTAAACACTAAGCAACTGTACGCTCTCCGCAACTTGTAATAGCATAATGCGTTTCATTCAATGATTAACCATGATTGTCAAAAATTTAAGCAAAATGATCTTTCTTTTAAAAAAAAGAAAAAAATCGCTGATAACATGTACAGCAACTCTTGATCTAAAATAACTACTAAAGCAAATTAAAATCTATTTCTCAAACTTTAAATCACTGATTAAACGCATTGTGCCAACGACAATGATTAAACAATGTCAATTTCTTGTACTTAAATATTCTTTTGATTAAGCTACGGCTACATGTCTTAAAGGCAAAAACAAAAAAAAAACTTTTGAGAGAAACTGCGCAGCGCTCAATAAGCAACTTACTAGTCTTTATACCGTACCCAAAAAATTTTAAAGGCAATAACTGTGATATGATATACAAATTATATAAAATTTTAACATGTTATGTCTTAACGATAAATAAGCGTTCATACATATTGTATCAGTGCATTACGCACAAACTGTGATAGTATGTATAAACTATATAAAATTTTAACATGTTATGTCTTAACGACAAATAAGCGTTCATACAGATTGTATCAGTGCATTACGCATAAACTGTGATAGTATGTATAAGCTATATAAAATTTTAACTTGGCATGTCTTAATGATAAAGAGGCATCTATGCAAACTACATCATTGTACTACGCGCAAACAATGACATTATGTACAAACTACGACAGAATTATGACATTTCATGTCTCAATCACAAAAAGTATTTAGGTTAATGTATCGCTGCATCGCCCATCGAATTTTTTACAGTATGTATATTAAACATCTAAGAATTGTAATTCTCATTCACCAAACTCTGTATTGTAGTACACCAATAAAAATGCTTACAGCAAATCTTAAAAAAATGTAAGGGAGGAGTGATGTAAGCACTAGCCTCACCGGACTGTACAGGCAGCGCCACACATACAGGCAAGCTGCACACACCTACATGTAAGCGCTTCTGCGCAAGCGCCGCGCCGCTCTCTCAGCGCTCTCTCAGCGCTCTCACCGCTTTGGAGCAGCATGTCGCTGCAGCAACCGCCACTCTAGTTCCGGCACTTAAGCGACCTAGTCGCGCCGCTCTCAATAAAGATTTAGACACCAATTAAATCTTTGTCTTTTTATTTCTTTCCTCAGCTCTCAACAGCTAGTGGGAGGCCTCATATCCCACATTAGCAATCACTTAATATTTTGGAATTATTATTACAATTTACCTGATCAGACTCTTTATCGTGATACCCTAATGGAATATCTCCCAAGACTTCCAAAGCAAAAGGATTAACACTCCTAGTAGCTGCACAAAAATCAAGAAGTAAATAAACGATTGGAACAAGCACAAAAAAATACTATACAAAACGCGCGGTTTTGTTTTTTCATAAAGGGAGCTTTTGTGATAGTACATTTTTTGAATTCCAAATAAACATTACAGAAACATGTTTTGAGAAAAATTTTTCTTCTATGATTAATTTAAGAATATTATTCTTTTTAAATGCTACAAGAAAAGGTAACTTTACGCTCTTGTTGCATATTATAATATTATTTTACTCAAAAATAATGCTTTTAGAAACCTATCACATTCGTCAATTTTAAATAAAATTTTATCTTGCGAGCCTCCATTTCGATATTGAAGAGCTTTGAATTCTTTTTTTAACCCCTCAATTTGTAGCTGTTTTTTATCAAGAGAATTTTGCAATTCGCTACATTTAAGACAATTTTCTTTGCGTTTATCGCTACTTTTTGACTTTCTACTCTTTTCTTTAATTTTATCTTTTCTCCGCTTCTTTTTGTCTTTTATGTTTGGATATTTCTCACTTAATTTATTAGAAGTATCTTTTATTTCAGAACAAGTTACATGCACTGCTTGTTCTTTTGGAGTACTACAATGAGTAATTTCTTGAGATTGAAAATATTCTTCTTCGCCAGACTGCTGCAACTAAATGAAAGCATTAATTATATTAAGTACTAATACATACATGAATTCATACTAGATTTTAATGATATATTCTAAAAAGATTTATAATCGAATAACTATACCTGCTGAAAAAACTCATGTGAGAAACATATGAGAATCACATAGGCATTTCATGTGCGAATCACGTGAGAATCATGTACTTTTTGTAAATTTGATTAAAATATTAAAAATTCAAATATTAAAGCTTAAGTACCCAATTTTGGTGTTATCATCCGCATGGTAACACCTGAATAGTCCACCAAACCTACGCAAACCTTAATTTGTGTAATATTAGTTTGATAGTAATATAAAAAAAAAAATTTTACTGAACCTATGTGAGAATCATTTAATTCTCACATGATTCTCACACAAGACTCACGTGATCCGCAATGCGATTTCGGATCAAAATCTCACATGCTTCTCATATGTTTCTCACATGATTCCCACATGAAATGCTCATGTGATTCTCATATGTTTCTCACATGAGTTTTTTCAGCAGGGATTACTTAAGATTCAATATATAGAAATAATTAATGAAACAATTTTATCCGTTTTTATTATACCGGAATTAATTTCACTTTTGAACTTTTGACGAAATTCTTACTATTTTATTACACTTCCAACAAACAATGAAATATAAGTAATTGATACAAACCATTATGGAATCTTCTATGATTGGTACATTATTTGTCGCTTCCTGTTGAGTATTACTCTTTTGAATGCTTGTACCAGGCTTACTGATATCTGTTTGATCATATGTAACCTGTAATTATTTTTTTACAATTAAGTGTCGATTCATTATCTTTGTTTATAATTTATATTTTTATTATTTTCAGCGCAGATAGCAATACCAAGAAGAACGCGAATAAAATAGTGGGAGAACGTTTTATAATTTTTATTTTAATTCTCACATTTTTACTTACACTACAAAATAAATTAATTCGGTATTTTTTGCGATTAAATTGACAAATATAATTTACAATAAAAACGTGTATCAATGCTAAATACCTGTTTAAAAATGATTAATTTTATATATTAATATAATCTACTGTTCAATGATTAACAATTACTTCATATCAAATATATGTTGTTTTGTAGGAGCGATGTGCAAAATCTTAGATGAAACAATTTCTAATTTACATTAAAAATTTTGTAATAAATTATATCATTGTACCTTTTTAATTTCAGGAGTCTTGATAATTTTTTTTATCAACGTTGCATTTATTGCATTTTCTAATGTTTTTATGCTTATAATTTTAGGAGGTACATTAGCCTTTCCTGAAGATTCCTCATTACTGCTTGAGATTTTACGTTTCTTACTAGGATTTTCCTGCAAAACACATTAAAATTAAAAAAATAATAAATTGAATAAATTTTAGTAAATGTTTTTATTAGAGTTTTGTAAAATAAACTTTTTCAGTTTGCAATGGATGGTGAAATATAGTAACACGGCTGCTAAATACTACATTAAATTATACGAAAAAATAAATAAATTCAAAAAATTTTAAAATTAAGTTATTTAAAAATATTTATTAACATAAATATATTATTACATTAATGCAACATTCGGTATACCTTATCCTCCGATGTAAAAGATTTTTCAGATTTAGAGCTTTTATGGATGTGTTTCTTTTTTTTCTTATATTTTTTATCTACTCTAGAAGGAATGTCCGCTTCATCTGTATTACGTTCCTAAAAATAAATATTTACACAAATTACTTTTTACTTTAACTGTACAACTTACTTCATTGACCAGTAACATATATAACTGTTTCATTGTAAGTACCTTTAAGGAGGTTCATAGGTGGCATTACACGTGAAATGTCCAGCGGCCCAAAATAAGCGCGAAATAAGGTACTTTTAAACTCGCGTAAAAAGAAGGTAAATGTATGTGAAAAAATTTGATCAGGCATGGTTTTTGTAGATTTTGAGACCAGCTTTCCAATGACACATTTTATTTTTCGGAATTTTCCCATTTTCACGGTGAAAATTCAAAAAGAAAACTTTTTCTTCATTTTTCTCAAAGATGGACCAATTTTATCTTTTTTTAAGTGTGTTCAATCGAAAGATGAAATTTTTTTACATTTAAATAATAAATAAAAAAAAAGAGACTTTTTCGTTTTTTTCGAGATAGAGTATATTAAAGACCGCTCGAGCAACCCCGCGCGGCGCCGCGTGACGCGTCGACTTAGTTACACTTCACGGGCGTATCAACCTATATTATTCAACTTTCTACTCATTTTAACCCTTTCAGTCACAGAAGCCTATATATAGAAAATTTATCAATTAAACTCTATTTTTATGTTCTATCAACACTAAAGTAACTAAAAATGCAGAAGTTTCAAGATTTTTAATGAGATATTAAAAAAATGATGAGAAAAATAAAAAAAATAGGTAGCCTGTATATATATATATA
>UELU01129048.1:3219-15110 GCA_900490025.1 Megastigmus dorsalis
TAACCTATAAACAGCTTTTCCGGATGAAAAGTACTAGACTTATTACTCCGTTCTAAGTGAATGAAGAATTTTAAATGAAAACTTGATATAGACTAGGAAAATTTAAATATGAGAGAATTCTTATATTATTAAAATTGTGCAAAGAAAGATAATATGTCAGATATTCAAAATTTTTGCGGTATCATTGTGAAAAAAAAATGCGAAAAAAATTTGACATATTTTTATCGTTTTTTGCATAATTTTATTAATGTAAGAATTCTTTGATATTTAAATTTTGCGAGTCTATGTCAAGTTTTCATTTAAAATACATCATTCAGTTAGAACGGAGTAATAAGCTTAGTATTTTCCATCCGGAAAAGCTGTTTATAGGTTATGTTATACATTTTCGGCAGTATTTTGCTTTAAAAAGTTTCCTTGGAATTATCGCAAGCCGTTTAAGGAACATTTTATCGTTGCATTCAGGTTTGAGAAGAAATATTTTGTTTTTGACCATAAAAAACACATTTTTTCAAGTTTAATCGATTTTTCTGGCGAAAAAAAATTATAGGTTACTTTTTTCGATGGATTGATGTTTGTTCGACTGAAATATATAAGAAACACTGTTTATACAATAAAAGTAACACGAGTTGTAAACGTATGGCCAGATTTATAATTAAAAAACGAAAGTACCTCATTTTGCCCCGGATTTTCTGGATCTGAAAATTATTTTTGGATGTTCCTGATATTTTTCTTTTATTTTACACTACTCAATGTATATCCTGTCCAAATTTCATCCAATTTGGTTCACGCAATCGTCAGATATTAGGTTTACGAACAGGAAAAAAAAATTTTCACACTTGGTGCCAGTTTAAAATTATTATTAAGAAACATGTTAATATGTGCCAACACCGGGTCGAGGCGGAAAGCTCTGAGGCAAGCAGAGGGCGTAACAGGGATATAGCGCACCTCCAGCATAGGGCTGGGGTTTTCCTTACCAGTGTAAGGGCAAATTTTCACACACCGTCTGCCCGTCGAAGAACCCCCCTTACCTTTGAAATAAATTTTGTTAAGAAGCGCCCTGCACTGAATTAGGATGGCGGACGCTATGTTATCGCACGTGATACGTGCGCTACAGCGCTGGCCCCTAATAAACACGACAGTAAAATTTGCCTGTCTACAGTCGATCGGCATGTCGTATATGGCTTTTTTAGAGACACGATGCATGTTGTAAGTGAGAAGGGCCACGGTAGGCTGATCTCCCATGAACAGGGTGGTTAGCCTATGGTCGACTGTAGGCGGCACACGCATCACAGTGCGTTGCGATGCACGCAAGAGAGCGTTAAGACGCTCGGTAATGATGGGGAGAAACTTATCCTTAAACGTAAGGAGTTGAATCTCCGCCGTGCGCAGGTGGTGGCGCTCCCTGGAGTCTCCCGCAGTGTTGGTGATGGCGGTGAGGAGGCGCTCGTGAAGGTCATTGACGTCCTTAGTGACATCCTCGACCCTAGTCCAACTGCTAAGAGAAGTCATTATTTCGAGCAAGCTGAGCCAGAGTCGGGAGGAAACTGCAAGTTATGAAGCATAAAAGAAATGCTTGGTTAAAACCTATTTGAAATTGTGAGGGTGACTCATCTCCTCCAGCTACTCTTGTGACTCGTTTCCACGCAATAACAGGGTTCTCTTTAGGTGAGAGTGCGAGGTTAGTGGTACATGCCTAATCTCAATGTTAGAATTGAATCTAACGTTTTTAGTCCCTTTAGTGCTTTTAGCTAGAGCACTTTTTAATCGATCCGTCTCAAGAATGTCTAGTTTTCTCTTTTTTAAAATGTTAGGAATTAATTTCTTTCGTTTTTTATTTGTTCGATTATCGTCGAGAACGGAGGGAACTGTACTGACTCTGTTAGGTGCTCAAGTGGCTGGAGCGGCTTGTGTGTTATGCACTTTATGTGTAGTCGCGTTTGACTGTGTTATGTTCGGATATTTGTCCGTGTCATTATTTAATCGGTCATATATGACGCTTTCCGGAAGGATTGCATCATAATCATGATCGTTCCCCCTCATTGACGACTCGTCCGCGTCGCCGCTCCGATGCACCTGAGCTTGTACAACTATGTTGCTCGGTCTAGATATTTTGCCTGAATCTTGGGTAAGGAGATGGGGGAGCACCGATGTACCCAGTACTGTGTTATCAGCCTGGGACAAGGTTTTGGAATTCTCTGCGTGATCGACCAGCTGCCGAGCAGTCGTTTTTGAGGGTAAATTTATGTTTGGCGATAGAAAGTGCTGCAATGTGCCTCCACCTGCATCATGGCCAATATCCGTGATAGGATGGCTCGTTTCAGGATTTGACTTATTTAATTCTTCTGCTTAATAGTAAGCCGATTTGAGGCGTTGTGCATTGACGGGTATTTCTTTGCCGTATTTTTCTATGGTGTAAGTGCGTCCGTCTGGGTGTCGCGACACTATTTTATAAGAACCGGTGTAGGGTTGTGTTAGAGGTGGTTTAACTGCTTTAATCCTCTCGAAGACATGTGTACAATTATTTATATCTTTAAAGTCGAAAGGTTTAATCGAATTTTTATGTGTGACCGGCACAGGTATCATCCGCGACATATAACCTTTACATTCCGATAAAAATAGGTCAAAAAAAATAAAAAAATTGTCCGCTGGACAAGCGTCTATGTCTAATCGCACTCTAGTGCGTAATCCTAATAAAACTGTTGAAAGGACTCTCGTCCAGTCGGGGATGTTTGTAAGGCACATTATCGCGGTTTTTAGTTGTCTATGCCACCTCTCGATCATGCCATTCGGTTCAGGATAGTAGTCCTCGTCCTTTTGCTACCGATTAATTCGAGCAAGGAATTAAACAATTGAGATTCAAACTGTCGTCCTGATCGGTAGTCAAGGTGACCGGTGCAACAAAACGCGCCACCCAAGTATCGAAAAACGCGCGCGCCACAGTGGGTGCCGTTATGTCATAAAGCGGCACTGCATCTGGCCAGCGAGAAAATCTGTCTATCATTAACAATAAATATTTATAGCCTTCGCTCGGAGGCAGCTAACCGACTATGTCGATGTCTACGTGTGAAAAGCATGCGTCCGGCATTATAAAATGCGAAGGTAAAAATTTATTTTCTCGCGATATTTTAGAGCGCTGGCATTCCGTGCAGCTCTGGCAGAGCGTTTTAATAGATAGATGCATTTTAGGCCAGACGTAATGTTGCCTAATTAACCTGTCCGTTACGCGTGCGGAAGGGTGAGTGTTATTAATATGGAATAAATTAAATATTTCGCATCTTAAAGGTTTGCGCTTAAACGCTCTGAACGTCTGCGCGAAAAAATTGCAGTAGATTGCAACGCGTTTGGGTCCCCAGTGGAGCTTAGTTAGTCTCAAAAGGTGACCCGGATCTGCAAGGATTTCTTTCAATTCCTCATCGATCAAGTGCTCGCGCGATACATCCTCTAGAGTGATATAGGTCGGAAACTGAAAGGTAGCTATGGCTGCAAGGGTTTTCCTCACGAAGAGTTCGCCGGTCGATAATTCAGCTCGCCAATTAAAAATATTTGGCGCGATAGATGGATCGATACGTGACAATAAATTCGCCACGGTGTTGTCTTCACCCCGCAGATAGCAGATTGCAGTATCGAAATGAGCGATATAATATAGTCTGCGTGCGCGAATTGGTGGACAGTTATCCGGATTCTGTGAAAGCGCGTGAACTAAGGGTTTGTGATCTGTGTAAATTTTGAAGCTGCGGTCCTCCAAATAAAAATTAAAATATTTTAATGTCTCATAAGTAGCCGTTAGTTCGCGATCGTACGTCGAATAGCGCGTTTGTGGAGCTGTGAATTTCTTTGAGAAAAATGCCAGCGGCTGCCATTTGCTACTAATATATTGCTCCAAGGAGGCTCCCATGGCGAAATTGGAAGCATCCATCGTTACGCGCAATTCAGCGTTTTGACACGGGTGAGCTAAATTAACAATGTTTATTATATCACGTTTGATTTTTTCGAAGGCTTCGTCCGCGCTCGCGTTCCAAATTAACGGAGTTTTATCGCTGTGTTTCGGCTGCTTGGCGTATAGATTTTCTGTAAAAATTTACCGAGCCTAAAAATCTACGCAATTCGTTCGTTGTGTTAGGTTTGGGGAAGGTTTTCATGGCTTCCACCAATTTCAGATCTGGCTTAAGACCACCTTAAGACCGACCTTGTTAACGGTGTGGTCCAAAGAAATTAATTCATCCGCTCCGAAAGTGCATTTTTTTAAATTTAGATGCAGGTGGAAAGCCTGCAATCTTTCGAGCACCGTGTTTAGATGATTTTCGTGCTTCTCGGGTGAGGCGGATGCTATCAGTATATTGTCGATATATGCGAAAACGAAATCTAGGTTTGCGATGCGTTTCTAAATCGGCTACTGGGGCACCAGATAGTCGGTTTGGTTGGACTCTAGGAGTTTCAAGCGTGAAGGAGCTCCTTAGACGCCTGAAGCACCAGACGAATACTGTCGATTTGAGAGCTTACGCCGCGTTATAAAGGCTCTCAAATCGGCGATAATCAGCAGCGGTGTGACGTCACCAGCGTTGCTAGGCAACGTTGGTTCTACTGTACGCACGATTTCGCTCGCGCTCGCAGCGTGTCTTATCTTGGCCGCTTGAATTTCGCGACTGCGCGCGCACATATGAGCGTGCCGTCGCAACTGCAGTCTTGGAAATATCTTCTGGAAAGATAGGGATCTGTAAAAAGGCACTCTCCAAGTCGAGGGCGGAGAAAATATTTTTGCCATGCAAGTTGCTGGAGAAGTCGTGCCAGTTGGGAATTGGGTATCTATCCGGTACCGTTACCTCGTTTAGTTTACGATAGTCTCCGCAAATCCTCAGCTCCCCATTCTTTTTTAGTACCATATGCATAGGTGTAGCCCATGGGCTTTTCCCTGCCTACAAATACCCGATTTGCACCATTTTTCGAACTCACGCCTAGCAATTTCTAGCTTTTCAGGAGGTAGTCCACATGAAAGATTTAATTTTCTCGGAAAAGGTTTTTTCCATTTTATGATAGACTGCCAGCAATACAGATGCATTATTGCTCCGTGAAGATTTTGTAAAAGTAGCCTATTTTGATCAAGACTGTTGTCTTTTTAAACGCGACTCTCATTTTATCAGCTAGAGCAATCACTGGAAGAAAATTTGCCTTAATGTTACTTAAAATTATGTGAAGATTAAATATATCTTAATATTATTCGACAGTGCTAAAGGGACACCCCCGTGGCATTGACTTTGAAAGATTTTCGAATCGCAAATCCCATGCGTTAGATAGATTCCCGTGTCTGCCGTAAGAGATTACGGTCAATCGACGAACAGAACACCAGAAATTTACCCAGCACGAGAATGAGATTTTATAAAACGAAATTATCGTGATTTTCTCAGGCGTCATAGAATAGGTCTCTCGCATACAGGGTTGGGTAAGAGATTACTGTGAATCGACCACTGGAGTGTTTGAAACTCTCTTCCATACGCGCAAGAATTTCTATATGTAAAAATAAAAACTGTTCGCGAGGTGACTCGCGTAATGAAATAGATTTCTTGCACCCTTGGTAAGAGATTATTGTGAATCGACCACTGGCGTGTTTGAAATTTTCTCTAAAATTATAATTACAATGCCCGAGGAGTGTTCCTCCTGCTAATACCACACAAAATATTACAAAAGAATATATTATAAAAACGAGAGTGTATTAGTGAAAGTATTTAAGAGCGTGTTAAGATTAGAGTAAGACAGTGACGCATAAGAGCATATATATAAAAATAAAAGAGTGTACAAATAAGTAAACTCGAGTGTAAGTTAAGAAAGTTAGACAGTAAGACACTAAGACAGTAAGAAAGTATGACAGTTAGAAAGTAAGACAGTAAGAGAGTAAGACAGCAAGACAGTTAGACAGTAAGACACTAAGACAGATAGGCATGTGTGTACTCCACCATGTAAGACACTCGGTAACTAATTCTCGGGGCCCCATACGAGAGTATTAAAGAACAGAGTTCGATTGTAAGGGCTAAACACCTAAAGAGCAGACGAGCGATTACTGCAAAGTTTGAAACTATAACTTTTGACAGTATGTAAGTGACTGGCAAAATATATTAAATATGTATATATGTCCGTGTGTAAGCATGTAAAGAATATCACGATACACTCCGTTGCTCCTTCTAATTCTGAATTTAAATTCCTAGGTACGATATGGAAGCGCTTCCAACAAATTGTCCAGAGAGAGTGGGAAAAACTCGCTGACGATCGAGAGTACCACCGTAGGGAACTTTTGCTAGCCAGAACAAAGGAAGGAGGAGTGTATTTTGTATTCAACACTCTGTCTATGGTCAGATTTGACCACAATCTCACAAGAGAGGAAAACGAAATTGTCGTACAGAACTGGCCAAGAGGTGGCCAAAGGGGCTATCCAAACCCTAGAGCAAGGGGTCAGTCCAAGTAGCGTAAGGGGAAGGAGCAGACTCCAAACACCTCTCTAATAGCAACCTTCACGAACTACGGAGTTATGTCGTACTTATTAAATAAGCAACGTGCGAGATCTATGTATGTAAGAAACTATAAAGCATTAGTAGAATTTATAGCGGACTCAGGTGCTAGCCAGCACCTGAGCAAATCGAAGCTAATGCTGAACAAGTTAGACAACACCAGAATCACTGACATACGATGCGCAAATAAGGACAGTAGACTTAGAACGACTGGAAAAGGAGTGATTAAAATTAGAACTGAAACCGGAGATAAATTCTGTTTGAAAAATGTTCTATATTCTAAAGATTTGTCGGAAAATTTGTTATCTCTGAGAAAATTTGTTGATCAAAATCTCGAAATTAATATGAATAATAAAATAATTAATATGTACGATCCGGTATTAGAGAAGACGGTGCTCAGAGGAAAATATGTAAAGCCCTTCTGGCAAGTAAAAATTACAATAGCTAAAGATAGACTGAATAACAATAAAAACACTTCTGCTTTAGCAAGTGAGACTAAGACGAACCGTACTTACAATATTAGAAGCATAGACTAAATAGATAAAGCTAAACAAACAACAGACACGACAGAAAACATGTTGTTAGATTCCAAAGAGATGGATGTATGGGAAAACGAAAAGACGTCTGACGAACAGAAACAAAATACGACAGAACAGAGAGAAAAGATATTGTAACTGTATGAGAGTAGACACGTTAAAGTTATAGAGAAATTGGTCTATAAGAATTTTTATAACAAACAAGACGGTAGTATGATAGAATTCAACGACACAGACAATGACAAAGAAATGAACAGAACGACAGATCAAACGAGCATAGAAACAGAGGGAGTGTCTGAAATTAATGAGATTAATAAAAAGAGAGGTAGACCGCGAAAAATCATAAAAGATGCGAAAATATTATTTACATTGCAAGACGATGCGATGAATGTAGATTTCGATAGAGATACAAGTGATGTCAAATATCATGCATTATTAGCTAAAATACAGGGCGATCCTCAGACCTATAGAGAGGCCATGAATTCACCAGCTAGTAGGAATTGGAAAGATGCGATCCTTGAAGAACTAAGTTCTTTAAAGAATAAGCAAGATATGATGGTAGAAAAATCTACTCTAAAGGGACAAGTTCAGAAGCCCAATATTATACATTCTAGGTGGCTCTTTAAACGTAAAATAGATGAAAAAGGAGATGTGAACTATAAAGCACGACTGGTAATCAGAGGCTTTAAAGACAAGAACGTTTATGATTAAAGAGAGACATAGGTTCCGGTATCGAGATTAGCTTTAGTGAGAGCTTTCCTAGCGATTGCGAATAAATTCGAATTGAAATTAAAACAGCTAGATATAGAGACTGCTTTCTTATATGGAGACTTACAAGGAAAGTAACCCAGGTGCCCCCCCCCCCCCGATTTCCATTATACTGAGATATGTTATAGTACATCAAAAAATAAAAGACACGTATTTTTTTTATCGGCAGATATGCACTCTAAGGGGGTGAAAACCATCACCGAAAGTCACCCTCGAATTCACATTTTCTTCAATATCTTCAGTCCTCTTCAACATTTTTCAATAAAACAAAATGAAAAATAATTGTCACAAGAAACCAACAAATGTATATAGACTTCGATAGTAAGGGTTGCAACCCTTAAATTTAATAGGGAAAAAACTACATTTTTCGAGTATTTTTTTCGTCTAGAATTTTACAGAACGGTTACAAAAATATAAAGAAATGTTTTTCTAATACACAATGACAGAAGAAAGTTGAAGTGTTTTAATGATTCCGCATAATCTTTTCTTATAGGGGTGAAATACCCCTAAATCCTACTATAAAGCAATACAGACAAATAATACATTGAATGAACCCCCAATATTGATAAAATTGTAATGTTATAGAGCATTGAAAAGTAGGAGATAAGTATTTTTTTTATCGGCGGATATGCACTCAAAAGTGGTGAAAACCACCCCCGAAAGTCACCATCAAATTCACATTTTCTTCAATATCTTCAGTTCTCTTCAACATTTTTCAATAAAACAAAATGAAAAATAATTGTCACAAGAAACCAACAAATGTATATAGGCTTCGATAGTAAGGGTTACAACCCTTAAATTTAATAGGGAAAAAACTACATTTTTCGAGTATTTTTTTCGTCTAGAATTTTACAGAACGGTTACAAAAATATAAAGAAATGTTTTTCTAATACACAATGACAAAAGAAAGTTGACGTGTTTCGGTATTTCCGCATAACTAAAATTCTGTTATGGGCATTCAAAAGTAGGAGATAAGTATTTTTTTATCGACTAATATTCACTTCTAGGGAACGAAAACCACCCCTGGAAGTCATCCACAAACTCCGATCTCACAAATGACAAATCCATAAACCACAAACCCACAAACCCCAAATCCACAAACCCTAAACCCAGAAATCTCAAACCCAGAAATCCTGAAACAGTAAACCCCGAAACCCAAATCCAGAAACCCAGAAACCCTAACCCATAAATCTCGAACGCACAGATCAAGAAATATCAATCTCACAATATTACGAACCCCAAACCAATAAATCCACATACAAATCTGAAATCCATAAATCTTAATACTACCAGTCGAAGAACCCTAAACGCATAAACCATCATGCACATATCCCATACCTACAAACCACGATTGCATAAAACTCCAATTTCAGAAATGCAAAACTGATTTAGGAATAAATTCAATGTTTGTGGGTTTATAGGCTTGGGGTTTGTCTTACTGTCGGTTTGAGATTTATAGTTGGGGTTTGTAGTTTTGGGTTTTATGGATTCGATTAATTCTTATAATATTAATGAAAAATTTGGTGTCGTTAGTGCTATATTAACTAATAAATAAGCTGATAATTGTTTATTATAATGATGTAGAACGTTACATTTTAAATACTAGTATTTTAAAAAGTTTCAATAACTTTTATGAAGTATTACAATTATTTTTATTCATTCGTTCTATATTGAACAATATGGTAGTTTTCAAAAAAGTGTTTAAAGCATAAAGATTTTTTACAGCAAGCACAACGAACTACTGTAATATTATTGCAACTTTCAATCTGGCAATGCGTTTTACAAGAATCACCAAAGCTGAAGTCGACAGGGTTCTCAAATTTTCCAGGGTTTACGTCAAGGTAACCACTTTTTTACCAAGAATATTTAATAAGATTTTTATACCTTGGGGATGAAAAATGGCTATGGACTAGAGATCACAGTTTAATAATATTATTACGTTTATGCAATTCTTTATCATAATCCATTAAAATTACTTTGTCTGAAAAATATCTAACATAATTTTTCCAAATGCGGAAGACAAATACTTCTAAAAGTTGAATTTTTCCGGTAGTTCCTGTAGGAATTTTTTTTATATTTATTTCTTTATTAACAGGTGTATCTTCTTCGAGTATTTTAGCGCAATGCCCAGTCTAAGAATCTAATAATAATATACTTTTAGAACCAGCTTTCGGAAAATATATTTTTTGTAACCAAATTTTAAAATGATCTGAAAAGAATTATATTTTTTAATCTTGTTGTATATTGTGCGATTTTCATCGTAAAAAGTTTACTTTAGATGAATAAATATTGATAAATACCTGAAGTCAGTTTTCCAGATATTGATGCTTCAACATAAATTAGATTCAACAATTTTTTAAAACTAAAAAAAGTGGTGAAAGTAATTCTCCATCACCTGATATTAAAGGTTGTATAGTACAACTATGTGTTGTGGACGAAACTGATTGTACAACACACTGCACCTGTTTTTCTCCTTCAGTAGCTAATGTTCTACCAGAATGCATTTCTAATTGGAATCCACTTTGATCAGAGTTGTATACATTTTCCATTCCTGTCGCTTGTGCACGTCTATTATCACAGATTTTACATCCCTTGCAAACAATCAAGACAGGTCGAAAGATGAAAATTAAAAATTAAAAACAATTACACCATCAAGCTGACACCATCGCTATTTTCAACTAGTATTAATTTATATAATCCCAGAAATTAATTCGAGGTGGTAGAATTATTAGAATATAATTTAAATATATTTATTATGTTTTTATTTATGCTTATGATAGAATCAGCAAAGTTTCGGACTTTATTCATTCTTTTTTATCACCTCTACAGAGTCAATTAAAATCTGCATGTAATTCAAGTTACGTTATAAGAATCTTAAAAAAATAAAATGTTTTCACCTAATAAATTAAATTTTTGAAATAAATATTATAGTTCTTACTTTAATTATGCTATCAATTTTATCAACTACTCATAATTATAATTTATTTTGCTAAATATATAAACAATTTAATATTATTTCTACATTCTTGCTTATACCATATATGGGCCGTGTATGTGCGATATTGTGCAGCTGAAGTACGGCAGTTTATTGCTAACATATTTTGCCACATGTGGCAATTATAATTTGCCATATATGGTATATACTTTGGCGATATATAGCCCATTAGATTCATTTTTGTGCGGGACAAAAGTATAATCTATTTAAACAAATAATAACATCTAAAAAAAATTGTAATTAAATTATGAAATTTATGTGTTTATTTATTAGACTTACCTTTATAGTAATAATAAAAATGAAATCATCAGTTCAAATTTATTTCCGATAATTATCTTGCAATGAAAACAGAAAATATTTTTTTTTTACATGAATTTTAAACGAAATATTACTAATGATCATGTGGGATGTGTGCCTCCCAGAAGCTGTTAAAGGGGGTATACACCTATAAAATTTTGTCACTTAAATCACCTAAAATAAAAAAATTATAACTATTAGTAAAATTAGTAGTTAATATTATAGAAGTATATACGTTTTCTGATAAAATGAGCTATAGTAGAAGTCTCTACGCCCATTTTATCTTAAGTTATGTCGGTTTCAAAAATTTGTATTTTGCGTAACCTACAGGTCCAACGGATTGATCAATTTTGATGTATTAGGTGTACAACTTTGCTTCCGCCGTTTTTCGATAGATGGCTGCAGCGGTAAGTGCCGGTTGAAATAGGCAGGTCAAAAATTTCATACAGTAAGCTTGGACATCTGTCAACATAACGATAGCAGCACATTAGTGAATTTGTGTTTGCATCAAAAGTGTATTCTCGATCGAAGATGTCAGTTTTCGAGCCAAATTCTCGTCATTTGCGGGAAGTGTTGATTTTCTGCTTTCATTTGAAGAAAACTGCGGCTGAGGCTCATCGAATGCTCTCAAGTGCTTACGGTGACGCTGCTCTTAGTGAACGTGTCGTGAGTGGTTTCAACGCTTTAAAAGCGGTGATTTTGATGTCGAGGACCGGCATGGCGGCGGAAGAGAAAAAATTTTCGAAGATTCCGAACTGGAGGCATTACTTGCTGAAGACTCGTGCCAAACGCAAGAAG